>CABHPH010150456.1:0-39944 GCA_902168325.1 Peromyscus nudipes
AAATAAATAAATAAATAAAATAAAAATCATAGGTCAGGGGATTGGAAGATGGGGTGCAGAATCTGACTAAAGAATCTTACAGCACTATACACGTGCAAAATAATTTCACTGAAGTGGGTAGAAAGGAAAAGTATTGACCCAAGCAACTTTGAAAATGGGCGTAGGACTAGAGATGAAGGGATCTAGACTCTAACCTCTAGTTGTCAGAGTTGATTCCTGTGAGGTCACATCAACAGGTGTGATCCTGTGCTATGCCTATATACCAGAAGCCAGCTATGAAACAACTGGATGGTGGTTCTCTGTGTTCGAGTGGGAAATTACAAATAAGCAATGGTCTGAATAGTGCTGGAGGAGGCTGAGACATCAGTGGGGCATTGTCAGGTTTAGTTTGACACTGATGTAAATAGATACATCTAGAAATAGTTACAGATACCTAGCTAGGCCCTGGTGAACACACTCATGTGTTCCCTCGTGTTCTGCCAGAGAACACACATGCATTTCTTTGTGTACTTCAGAGTGAAGTAGTGATAGCACACCTAGGGCCTAGATCTTTGTTTCTAATTAAAAAAAAAAGACCTTAACCTTCCTAAATTTTAGAAGCAGATTTTGACTCTCAACAGGGACTACACACACACACACACACACACACACACACACACACAATAAGAGCAGGGCATCTGGTAGTCCAGAAGGACACAAAATCTGTACTCAAAGTACTATTGCTTAGACAGCTAGAGAGATGGCTCAGAAGTTGAGAGCAGTTGCTGCTCTTGCAGAGGACGCAAGTTCAATTCCAACACCCATCTTGGGAGGCTCACAACAGTCTGTAACTCCGGCTCCAGGGAGATCTGATACTTCTTGAGTACCTGCGCTCACGTGCACATATCCACCCATACACACACACCCATACACACCCATATACACACACACATACACACACACACACACATACACACACATACACACCCATACACACAGAAAAAAAAATAAAAATAAATAAAACTTAATAAAGTCTTTTCTTAGGTGGGCATGATGGCACTGAGGAGGATGAGGCAGGAGAGTGGTGAGTTCAAGGCCAGTCTGGGCTACATGGCTAGACACTGTCATACCAACAACAATGATAATAGTAAACCCCTATCAGGTTTAACTCACTGTGACTTAGATGACTGTTCCATACTGTGGAACATATGAACTAGCACCCATGTGGTGGCTCACAGCCATCTATAACTCCAGTTCCAGAGATCCAACAACTCCTTCTGACCTCTGTGGGCACACATATGGAACAATACATACATGCAGATACTCAAATACATAAAATAAAAATTTTAAATATAATTTTAAAAAGTTAACAAAAGAAGTGTAGATTCTAATGCTCCATAGAATGCCATTGAAAGAAATTAAAGATCTAAGCAAGTGGAACCTTGCCTCATGATCACGGGTCAAACCCAGACTGTAAAGCAATATTCCCCAATGCATGCACAAAGCTCTGAGTTCAATCCACAGCACGGAAAGAAAGAAAACAAGCAATGTAAGAAAGTGAGACAATAACTCAAAGTGGTGAGAAAATATTTGAAAATCTTATATTAAACAGGATGTATATCCAGAATATGTTTAAAAAAAAACCCTAATAACTAAGTCAATATAAAAAGACAATTTAGAGATGAGTGTGTAAAGGTATTTGCTGCCAAGCCTGATGACCTGAGTTCAATTCCCCGAAGGGAGAGGAGTTGTGTTCTGACCTCCACATCTGCCCTATGGTACACTTACAGCGCCCTATCAAGAAATAAAGCTTCTTTTAATATCAGGTTTAAAGGGCTACAGAGATGGCTCAGTGGTTAAGAGCATGGGCTGCTCTTCCGAAGTGCCCAGGTTCAATTCTCAGCACCCACATGGCAGCTCACAGCTGTCTGTAACTCTAATTCTAGGGGATCTGACACCTCATACAGACATACATGCAGGCAAAACACCAATGCACAGAAAATAAATATTTTTTTTAAAAAATTGTGTTCAAAAGAAGAAAACCTAATGTAAGAATGAGCAGAGAATCTAGACATGTGGCCAAAGAAGACATACACATTCCAGTGAGAATATTAAAAAGACTCAAACTCATTAGCCATTAGGGAAGTAGAAATCAAAGGCACTAGGAGAGACCACTTCCCATACCCTAGGATGGCTCCAACCAAGAAGACAAGAGATAATAAGAGTTTGTGAAGGTATGGAGAACTTAGAGCCCTCATGTATTACTGATAGGAATGTAAAATGGCACGAGAGCTCCATTCAACTCTAGCAGTTCCTCAAAATGTCAGAGAGTTACCATATGATGCAACAATTCCACAGCCATGTACATACCCAAGAGAAATGCAAACACACATCCACCCCAAAGCCTGTACACAAATGTCCATTGCAACATTGCTCCTAATAGCCAAATGGTAGGAACAAGCTGGTTGTGCTTAGACTCTGAAATACCTCCTAGAGTTTCAGAGATAGTGGAGACTTTGGGATATGGCGCCTAGCTGCAGGAAGTGGTCCACAAAAGGCATGTCTTCAAAGGGCCCCCTTCCTGTCACCCTCTGCTTTCTGTCTTCTATGAGGTAAACAGTCTCCCCCACATGCTTCTCCCACAACGATATTTGGCCTTGCCTCAGACCCAAAGCCATAGAGCCAATCAAGCACTGACTGAACCTTCTGAAGCTGTGAACCAAAATAAAGAATTCCTCCCTTTAAGTTCTTCTCACAGTTGTTTGGTACAGCTCTGAAAAGTAACTGAATGAACCCTTTATTAAATAAGCTCCCTAGGGCTGCTCTAGCCACAGACTTGGTGGCTTAAAACAACAGACATCTGTTCACTCGCAGTGCTGGTGTTCAGAAATCTGAAATGCAGATGTTAGCAGGGCTGTGCTCTCTCTGGACAGTCTAGGGAGCATCATTCATTGCTTCTGATTTCTAGCAGCTCGAAGTGTTCCTCAGCTTGCTGTGGTGCATCATTCCAATCTCTGTCTCCATCTCCCCATGAATCCACCCTCACCCCATCTTCTGGTTCTCTTCTTATTATGATATTTGTTATTCTCTGGGTTTAGGACCTGTCCAGATGATCCAGGATGATCTCATCTTGAGATCCTTGTTAAGTACATCTGCAAATGGTCTTTTCCCAAATCAAGTCATAGTCACAGGTTCCAGAGGTTAAAAAATTAAGAAACCAGGGCGGGGTGGTGGTGGTCAGCCTGGTTTACAAAGAGAGTTCTAGGGCAGCCAGGGCTGTTACACAGAGAAACCCTGTCTCAAAAAATAAAATAAAAAATAAAAAACAAACATATGATCAGAGGCCAAGTAGCGATGACACATGCCTTTAATCCCAGTACTCATGAGGAAGAAGAAGGTGGATCTCCAAGTTGGAGGCCAGCCTGGTCTACAGAGTGAGTTCCAGGACAGCCAGGGCTACACAGAGAAACCCTGTCTCAAAAAGGGGAGAGGGAATAAAGAAAGAAAATAAAAGAAAAAGAAATTAAGAAACCAAATGTCCATCAATAGATGGATGCATAAACAATGTGTGAATCATCTGTACAATGAGATATTATATGCCAATGAAAAGGAATGAAGGTCCACCACATACTACAGCATAGATAAACCTTGAAAATTTTATACTGAGGGGAAGACGCCAGACAGAAGCCATGTATTATGTAATTCCATTTATAAGAAGTGTCCACAATAAATAAATCAATAGCCAGAAAGTAGATCAGTGGTTTCCCAGGGTTATGGGGGTATCAAAGGGAATGCGAGTGATTGCTAATGGTTTCTTTTTGGCATAAATGTTCTAAAATTAGATTATGATACGTACTAAGAAACATTGAGTCTTGGACTTTAAGTGGGTGAGCTGTATGCCATGAAATTGTTAAAAGATGAGAAATGAAAATGAATAATGAATGTAATAGATTGAAAAACATCAAATGTCCTGAGATGATTTTTGTCAAAGGTCCTTGTTTACCTTTAGATAACACTATGGAACTAACTCATCTTCCTGAAAATAAGTAAGCGTCAGAAGCCAGGCACTTATTCTTTCTCCACCGTATGAACTGTGCTTCAAGGTATCCAAAGGGTTAATTCAAGAGAGTTCTCTTTGTTATAGAACCATTTGACCTGATAAAGACAGAAGAAAGAACAGAATTAGAATCTCAAGAATTTGCAAGCCCAAATGCAATATAGAATCTTGGCATCCTTTTTCATTATATGAAAGGCAGAGCCACCCATACCTAAATCTGATATTTAGTGTTAATATTATGAAAAATGGAGAAGCCAGGCACTACAGGCCTCCTGATGTGCTGTGATCTGAAGCATCTTGCTAATGAAATCAAACCTGAATTTGATCAAGCTTCCACATCTAATTACAAATGCACAGAAAAGACAGACTTTGGGGGAATGTGTTCAATGACACACCAGGGATGAAGAAAATCAACCAAATAACTGCCTGTGGGAAAATTTCCAGGCCAGAAGCTCTCATTTTTTTTCCCACAAACAAATGGCAAGAATGTTAATCCAAAAGTGGGTAACCTATAAACAGGCTTAAGAGACATACTAACTGCATGCCGAAAGAGACCTTATCTGATTCCTAGTTTAAACAAACCAAAATATGAAAATAATTTGTGGGACAATAGAAAAGACTCTAGATGCTGAGCAGAGTTCATTGCTATTAATAGACTAGTGTCAATATTTTTCAGTAGGGATAGTGGTAATGTTTGAAAAAAAAAGGGCTTATAAAAATATTTTATGAATGCAAACTTGAAATATTTTTTGGTGTGAAAATATAATGTTTGGGATGTGTTTTAAGGTAATCTCATGGTGGTAAGGCTTGAAAAGTAGCTGGGAATACACATGAAACAAAATTGGTCCTACGTTTTTAACGGCTGAAGCCAGTGGCTGTTGATATGTTGGTTCTTGTCTTGGGCACTCCTCCATGAATGAAATGGACAGACAGCAAAGGGTGAATAAATAAGGAAGACGTTTAGCCACCTGGGAGTGACAATCCAAAGGGAAAACAGATGCTCTGAACTCTAGGAGGCAGGAGGTTGCCAATAGAAAGAGCTTCTCCAGTAAGTGTTGGGGTCTAACCCCTTTGGCAAGAGGCATGTGGAGGGGTTGCCAGTCTGCATTACAGCTCTGAGTTCTCAGTGACAGGATGCCTACCATGAGTGGGCTTCCTTAGAATGAGTCTGTGAACAGGTAGCTGATGGAGAGCGGGTCAGTGACAAGAGTGACTGTAGCAGGAGCGAGGGTCTCAGAGACAAGAACAGTGGGTTTTGAGCAGTGGGTTTGCCACCAAGACAGACAGTCGTCCTCTGAAGAGCTGGGCCCTGACCCATTGGTTAGAAGAGTCAACTGATAGGAAGATGTGACTGGGGTTAATATAGGCTCAGGTGGACTTCAGTTGGCTATGTGTACGCAAATGAAGCAAAGAATTAGGACCACTAGTTGACAGGCCATTAAAACCAGAGAGTGTGTGCTTCAATTAGGGTTGCTGCTCTGTCCCCTCTCTCCACTCTCTCAGTGTGGGAGGAGGTTACCTAGCTTTTCCTCTTTCATTCCTCCTGCTCCTGGGGACCTCCCTGTCCCCTATCAGTACTACTGATGTATATGTTTGGAAATGTTCCTGAGAGAAAGGAGATTGTTTGTTCATTCATTTGTTTATTGAAACAAGATGTAACCCTGGAGCCCAGCCTGGCCTTGAACCCATTATCCTCCTTCCTCCTCCTCCTGGGTGCTGGGATGACAGGCATGTATCATCATGCCTAGCATTGAAAAAAATTATTGTTTTGCAGCTGGCGATCAAACTGCAGCAATGTCTGGAGCATACTACACAAGCTCCCTACCACTGAGCTACATTCTTTTTCATGCTTTAAAATGTATAGTCATTGTAAGTCTTCTTGCAGACATGGAGCCACACAAAATTGCATCAGGCTCAGTAAATGTCTAAGTGTATGTGGCCACTGCATGTTTGTTTCTGACTGGTCTTGGAGTCATGGGTTTGCTGTTATGTGGGTCTTGGTGATAGTTCAGCTGTTACTATTACAACTTGCTGCCTGGACTCAGAATTTGCCTCTGGGATTTCTGGCCACTGAATCTGATATAATAACAGAGATTCATATGTCATTTGGGTATAAATAATATTAAAGTTGTTTTATGCTGTTCTACTTTATTAAAAAAGCAGCTAAGGGAATCCAAATTTTTGGTTAAAAATCTGTGACAAAAAGTTAATTTAAAACTTGTAACTCTAAATTGGAGTTGTTCTGGGAAACAACATGTGGTTTCCCACCATCTTAACTAAAGTAAGTGCAGTCTCATGGGCAGTCTCCATTTGACTAAGGTTGGGGGGGGGAAAGAGGGAGGTCACGTGACTTTGCTGCCATTTTGATTAAAGGTGACCACATGGAGTGGGCCTATCAAGGAGACAACAGGTATCCAGGATATTTTTGATTAGGATGGATTTTTGTAGGATAATTCCTGTCCTGTCCTGAAAAAAAGGTTTATGAAAGATAGAATTTAAAACAATGCTGGTTTACTGAGGTATTAAAACTGCACCTGCATGCCTTCATGTACAGGGATGTATCTTGCTGGCAGCCAGACTTTGTAACATAATAGTAATCCCCTTGGTATTGATTTTAGAGACATTAAATTGTTTACACTATTGAAACTTGGTTTTGCCTTCTACAAATTATGGTAATGCTCTATGTCTTCATTCTTGAAATAAAAAGGTACTTTAGTTGGATATTATCAGAACACACAAGTAAGAGATCTTAAACTTATTTAAAAAGAAAATTTTAGAGTTTTACAGAAAATTTAAATAAACTGGATATTTTTAAGAAACAGCTTTTCAAATGCTTAAATTTATAAGGCTAAAATTTATAAGACATTTTTATTATGATACCCTTGTTAATATATAATCTTAATAAATAGATAAATAAAAAGCTGAAACTTAGGACCACAGCCAACAGCAGAGACTGAGGTATTCCTATCTTATGATGCAGCAAGGTGATGCCCTAAGCAACCTGGCAAAGGGGTTCCTTACCTAAGGTGTATTCAGGCTAACAGACACTGATTCTGGAATGTATGCCTAGCTTCCTTGCTTTTACTAACATTGTTAAGCTGTAGGTAGTTTGGTAAACTAAGTCATACAGAAAACTGTTATGTTCTATAATGGTGTACTATAAAAGGATCAGGAAAGTTCCTAGTCTCTTTGTGGACTATGCTTATGAGTTAAAAGTCTTATCTTGATATTAAAGGAACTTTAGGGCCAGACAGTGGTGACGCACACCTTTAATCCCAGCACTCAGGAGGCAGAGACAGGTGAGTTCGAGGCCATCCTGGTCTATAGAGCTAGTTCCAAGACAGCTAGGGTTGTTACACAGAGAAACCTTGTCTTGAAAAACCAAAAACCAACCAAACAAACAAAAGAGCTTTAATTCAGAAATTGTTATTTTTTTAAGGCTAAACTTAACAGGGATAAACCTATAAAATCCTAATCTTATAAGACATACAAGTTAATAGTCAACTCATAAAGGATCAACTTCTTGATATGTTCAGATTTATCTTCTCATATATGTTCTCAAAGTTAAGCCTAAAACAAGTAGCTAGAAACAAGCACCATTTGTCTAGTTTAGATATACTTAACAGGTAATGGTCCTCAAATGCTTCAGTGGTCTGAGAATATGGCATCTAATAAAAAGCTTTTCATGACAGAGACATGCCAGCTCCTGGCAGCACCCATATC
Organism: Peromyscus nudipes; assembly: GCA_902168325.1. Classification (NCBI taxonomy): domain Eukaryota; kingdom Metazoa; phylum Chordata; class Mammalia; order Rodentia; family Cricetidae; genus Peromyscus; species Peromyscus nudipes. Next base: position 7,760 of record CABHPH010150456.1, read on the forward strand.
TCCTCCAAAGAAGATGGGTGGGCACAGAAGAACTTCCACCTGGAGTTTATTTTAAATGTAGTAAATCCAGTCACAGAGTAGAAAAAAACTTCCTTTCACCTCAACTGCTTCCAAGACCCTGTCCAGACTGTGGACAACAGGACACTGGGGAATTGATTGCCCTGCTTTGCCAAGACAGGGTAGACCGGTCCCCCCACATTCCTACTCCACAGGAAAGTCTGTCAGATCTTCTGGACCTGGCAGCTGAAGGCTGATACTGCCCTGGGACCTCTGTCTCCAACGACCATGGAGGACCCTGGGGTAGCTGTCTAGGGAGCCGGAAGTCCCTGTCATTTTAATAGATTCGGAAGCTGCTTCGCCTCTGCTTACTCAGGTGAAGTTTATCCTTCTCGGATCTGATGGTGTTTGATGACTAGGCTATAGTTTCATCCGTTTAACACCCCTCTACACACACACGGCCACAGCCACTTTGGTGGTTCATTAGTTCATCAGCTAAGTTTCTTGCTAAAAAATACAGACAGGTTTGCCTTCTCCACAGGCTTCATAGTAAAGGATAAACAGGTTTCAGATGTAACTTCCCACTAAAGGAACACAGAAATTGATTTAAAATGTATAAATGCAAGTTATAAAGGTGTAAGTAAGTGATTTAAGGTATGTAAAGATGTTTCAGACTTCTGTCCCCTTCTACACTATTATAACACTGGAATCTCGGAGGTTCACAGTTTTAGCATTGATAAATGGAGTTCTGATAAACTGATAGAGCACTGACTGTTTACTATTCAGTCACAAGCTCAAGATTTTAAATTTCCTCTGGTTGTCTTCTAAAAGTATAGACTTAAAGGTGAGTTTCATCAGGCTAAAACCAGGCTCTCTAGACACAGGAAAAATGTTCATGCCTTTTAACCCAAAAGCCACAGCCTTTGCTATGACACCAATGTGTACATCTGTCCCAGCTGTTTGACAGACACCTGCATGTTCCTGGGGAAAGAGCGCTGCTACTGTGTCAAGGAATCTGGCCTGCTGGAAACTCATATGGAGCCACTCCACAAATTGTCTGAAGAACTTCGTCAATACAACCAGGGCACATCTCCATTCCATTCTTTCTGTCAGTCTTCACTCCTCCCATGGCTAGCCTGGTTCATAGGGCCGGTGGTAATGATCTATTTTTTCTCCTAGCAATTTGCCTTCTCTGATTCCTCCAGGAACAGATTTGTGAGGTCTTCAGGTGGCTGTTAACCAAATGCTTCTTCACCCATACCTCCTCTGAGCATAAGCCTACCAACTCCCAACTCCTGTTCCCCATGTCCTCCCATGCCAACAGGAAGTAGCCAGATTTGAATCAGCGCCCATATACCCGAAAAGGTTGGGATGTTCATTTGGAACCTCCAGCTCACCCCTGCACATGATCCAGAAAGTTCCACTCCTATCTGTCTCTCCAAACCCCTCCTGCTCAGAGAGTCTCTGAGCAAAGGAAAGCCCAGTTTGATATTCTTGGCGGCTACTACAGCTTCCTCCCCTGAAGTTGCCAGCCCATCAAGTCCTCATCTAAAGTGCTCAACTTTTGATCATACTTGGGCACAAACCCAGCTCGTGGCAGACACGTCATCAGGCCTCACTTACAACCTATAAAGTCTCCATGCTTTCGTTTGTGGCATGACTTCTCTGGCCTCGATCCCTGGGACCAGAGAACCCACTTGGGAGTTGTTTTGCTCAAATAAACCTGCTGTTATACTTTTTCAGTTTGGCTTGATCTGGCTTACTGCATCAGCAGAGAAACCTATTACTGAGGGACAGAAAACCTATTAGTTATTTCTTTTATTAATTTTTAATTTAAAAAGTTTATTATTATAGCATGGTGGTGGTGGCTCACACCTTTAATCCTAGCACTTGGGAGGTAGAGGCAGGAGGATCTCTGTGAATTCAAGGCTATCCTGGTCTACAAAGTGAATTCCAGGACAGCTAGAGCTGTTACACAGAGAAATCCTGTCTCGGAAAACCAAACCAAAACAAACCAAAACAAAACGTATCATTACTATATTATTCCAGTGGAGTGTCACTGGGTATATCCACCACACTCCAGAACAGGCCCCATGGCCAGGAGTAGTTGGTCAACACAAAACAGACTCCATGGGGATTTTTTAAATGCATGTTTTGTTTTGTTTGGATATTTGTGTGTGTGTGTGTGTGTGTGTGTGTGTGTGTCTTTTTTCTTTTCTTTTTCTTTCTTTTTTTTAAAGTTTGTCTGTTTTGATTGTTTGTTGTTGGTGTTCCTGATTTTTTGTTTGTTTGTTTGTTCGCTTTTTAGAGAGAGAAAAAGAACATGAAGTTGGGTGGATAGGATTTGGGAAGTTGGGAGAGGAGAAAGAATATGACCAAAATATATTGTATGAAAAGGATTTTTTAATACAAATTAAAAATCTATATTATTATTGTGTTTGTATGATGTAGAGGTAGGTCACTGCCATGGTGTACAATATGGAGGTCAGAGCTGATTTTTTTCTTCTACCTTTATGGGGTTCAGGGGATCAAACTCAGGTTATCAGATTTACATGGCAATCACCTCTACCCACTGAGCAATCTTGCCACCTCTTAAGTACTGTTTTTGTCTTTTGTTTTGTTTTGTTTTGTTTGAGACAGAATCTTGCTGTGTAGCCCAGGCTGTCCTAGAAGTTAACACATAGCCTAGGCTTTCCTGTTGCCTCTACCTAACAAGTGTTGGGATTACAAATGTGTACTACTGTGCCTAGGGGGAAAAGGGCAGTGTTTGCTTGTTTAAGATGCTTTCAACCATTGAACTGAGCCCTGAGTATATTTTTACATATAAATCCATACATGTTTTTCTCTGGTGCTATAGTTTAGATCGAGAATGTCCCATCAAAAGGTACTTGGTCCCCAGCCTGTGGCTCTATTTGAAGGTTATGGAATCTTTAAGAGCTTAGGCCAAGTAGAAGTAAGTAGGTCATTGTAGATGTGCCCTTGAAGGGGATATTTAAGTCCCTTCCTGTCTCTTTCTTTGCTCCCAGGACACCATGAAATAAGCAGCTTCCTGTGCCATGTGCTCCCACCATGATGTGCCCCCCCATGATGTGCTCCCACCATGATGTGCCCCCCCTATGATGTGCTCCCACCGTGATGTGCCCCCCCATGATGTGCTCCCACCATGATGGGCTCCCTTGTCACAGGCCAAAAAGCCAAATTTGGGAGCCAAAGTAACCTTTCCCCTCTTGAGTTGTTATCTCAGCTGGTCTGACACAGAGCCAGAAAGCTACCTAACAAACCTGGTAAGAATGAATGAGAATCTCCTGTTGCCCAATTTGACAGCAAGAGCCCATCATGTATGCATGTGTGTTTGTGTACGTGTGTGTGTTCATATATGGGTATATATGGAGGGGGTGAGTGTGATGTATGTGTGTATGAGAGTTCATGTGTGGAGTTTAGAGGACAGCTTGTAGGAGTCACTTTTCTCCTTTTACCTTGCAGGTCCTGGGGATCAAACACAGACCATTTGTGGTGATATTTTATCTGTGTACCCCAATAAAGCTTATCTGAGGATCAGAGGAAAAAACCAGCCACTATATTAAACATAGAGGTCAGGCAATGATAGCACATGCCTTTAATCCTAGCATTCAGGAGGCAGAGATCCTCCCAGATCTCTGTGAGTTCAAGGCCACACTGGGGAATAGAGCCAGGCATGGTGACACATGCCTTTAATCCCAGCACTAACCATAAAGGTCTGGAAGTCTGTACAGACAGACAGGAATTGATGTAGCTGGGCAGAGAGAGGAGGTGAGATTGCAGAACAGAAAGGCATATAGTTGTGGGTATACAGTAGGTCTCTTTGGAGACTGAGGCATCAGTAAGGTGAAGTTGGCTGTGGCTTTTCCTATTCCTCTGATCTCTCATCTTTTTACCCCAATATCTGGCTCCGGGTTTTTTTTTATTAATAAGACCGTTTAGCAATTCATGTTTCAACCATTAGCCTTGGTGTCAGAATTGGGAGCCATCTCAGCAGTCCCAAACTATGGCCCTATCTTCAGTGGACTGCATCAAGTGTCTGAATTTTCCCAGTATTCTCTATAGCTAAAGATGTGGATTTCAAAGAAACACACCGGACAAGCTCTTAATACAGGTATGTGGAAGGTGAGCCCTAGGCATGCTTCCTGGTGCTCAGCTACGGAAGGCCAGGTCTGAGGCAGGACAGGGTACAAGGGAGCAATTGGTAGGCACAACTCCTGAGCAAGCAGCTCAGGCCTCTGTCTTCACTGTAGAAAATCCTTGGCATGAGGCCGTGATTCTCAAAAATAATTTATGAGACCAAATTAGGTCATCTATTTTTAATTATTGTGGTTATTAATTTGGCAAATTATAATTCAATGCCATTCTCATATGCAATAATTCTGGAGAATTAAAGAGCTGGTCACGTGCCCTTTGGAGGTGGTAGTTTTAATTCTTCACACTGAAGGCATGACAGACTTCCTCATACCCTTTAGCCAACAATGCTGACTCTCATGATTTCTGACCTTATCTAAAAGAGAGTAGCTTTTTTTCTTTATCTTTTCCTTTTTTTTTCAAATGTACATTATTAAAAGTACAAAGACTTCTATTTTGTGAAGGGAGCATTTCCAAAAGCTAAAAACAAAAACAAAAACAAAACCCACAAAGTTAGCTACAAAAGTGGACAGTGTGTAATTAAGCATTTACAGTAAACAAATGATTGATAAAGACAACTCAGTAAACACAGAAGGGGAGGGATAACCTTGCTGAACACTCTATTTTTCCACCAAAGTGGATGTAATCTGCGAGCCACAGCCTTGGCTTCACTGCCGCACAATAGGATGGCTTGCTGGTTTTCTATTTAAGAAAAAAAAAATGCGGCAGTCAGTGTTGTCCACAAATTTTCTTTGTGGAGAATTCTTAAGTCCTTGGAATTATATCAAAAACCAGCCTTTAACCCCCCTCCCCCTATATTAGGTGCTTCGAAGTTTGGCTTCCTTTTGTGTGTGGTGTTGGTAAGAGCCCAACTGCCTGCTGAGATGGAGACACACCGAAGAAATGCGCACTGGCTCTTTGACCACGACCTGGAAGCTGTGTCAGAGAAGTCTGCCCTTCCATTCTCTCTGTTCATTAGGCAGCCAAACGAATTCCTGAGTGGGAGCAGGGATGAGGAGGAGTGGATGGGGGATGGGTTGGCCACATATTTCTGGCTCTTTCTGAGATTCTGAGCACATTCAAATGTACAGCTAAAGGCCTGGGATCGTTGCGGTGATAAAGGAGCTGTCTAAAGGACTTCTTTGAAATTGTTACTGGCATCTCTGGCCATAAGGCCTAGCTCTAGGTCTGAATTTATTTACAGTTTTGGTCAAAAGTGGGCAGAGAGAAACTACAATCCTTGTCTTGCAGTGTTACAAACTGTAAGCGAGCTAAAACAAAAGCCTAAGCTAGTTGTGGTGGCCAATACCTGTGAGATACGCTGAAGAGGCAGAAGTGGGAGGATCGTCATCATAAACTCCATAAGGTGATCCACCACATATTCTAGAGCCTCCCTATCTGTTTGAGATCATCATCCGTCAGCCTGGGCTACCCCAGCGGCCAATGAGACGGTGCAGCATACAGAGGCACTTCCAGGAAGGGCAAGTACCTGAGTTCAATCCCTGCGAGCCACATGAAAGAGGGAGAAAAACATGCATGACCTTCACACACATATTGTGGCATGCTTGTGCATGTGTGTGCACACATGTGTATGTGCATGTGTGCACATGCCTGTACACACACACAAATAAATAAATGTAAGGAAAAAATGAAAAGAAATTCTATAAAATCCAGGAAACATGCACATACAGATGTAGTTCTGGGTCAAAGTTTGGGAACTGGGTGATTCTCCTGGAGCACGGGGCCATGGCTCTTGGGGTAGGTCGTTTTCACTCCCCCCGCCCCGTGGTATTCCCTATGGACATCCTAATTTCCAGAGTCCTGTTCCAGAGTGAACTGCCTTTGTCTGAGCTTACTGATGTATTTGAAGGTCTCTGGTGCGTTTCAGCTGTTGATGAATTCTGTCTGCTTCCTGGTGGATATGCAGCACTCCCTGCTTCATCAGTGACCATTCCTAACTTGATTCAAGTCTTTCGTGGGAGAGTCCCTTCCTGACTCAATGTGGGTATTTCCTGATTGGCTCGGACTTCTCACTTAGTTGAGATTCTTCCAAACCTATCTGTGACTCTTCTTGTCGGTGTCAAATCATCCTTTCCAGACATGTTGAAGACCCTTCCAGATGTATTTCAGACGCAATCTGAGGACACTGAGATCTTCTGGACATGGTAGAAGTGATTTTCAACGTGTCTGAGAGTCTCCCTATCTGTTTGAGATCCTTTGAGACATATGTAGAAACTCTTCCTGACAACTTGGAGACTCATTCTGATTTGATACCTGCTGTGGTTTAGATATGAAGTGTCCCTCCGAAAGACTTATGTATGAAAGACTTGGTTCCCACCTGGTGACACTATCTGGGGGGTCTTGGCAACTTTAAGAGGTGGGACCTAGTTGAAGAAGTAGGTCACTGGGCAGGGGTTGTTGTTAGGGTCTAAATCCTGTCCTTGTTTCTTCTATAACTGTTCTGTTCTGCTTCCTGTCTTCACATGCTTTTACTATAGTGATGTTCTACCTAAACCACAGGCCCATATTCAATAGAACCAAGGACTATGGACAGAAACCACTAAAACTGTGAGCCAAAATAAGCTTCCTCCCTTCAAGCTGTTCCTGCTAGATATTTGGTCACAATATTGAAATTTCAAAATTCTTGGCTAACTTTCCTGACATATTTAAGATCATGCTGATGTATTGTGACTGTTCCCATCTGTCTGAGACTCTTACATATTTCAGCCTCTTCTGTTTTAAATACCTCTTAATTTGTTTTGAGATGATTTATGACATGTCTGAGTTCCTGCCTGCCACTTTTGATGTGACCTAATAGTTTAAGACCCTTTATAGCCAGGCAGTGGTGGTCCACGCCTTTAATCCCAGCACTTGGGAGGCAGAGACAAGCGGATCTCTGTGAGTTTGAGGTTAGCCTGGACTACAGAGTGAGTTCCAGGACAACCAGGTTTGTTTCACAGAGAAACCCTGCCTCGGGAAAACAAACAAAACAAACAAACAAAAAACAAAAAACAAAAAACAGACCCTTTATAATAGCTCATGTGACAACTTTCCTGGCTGTGAGAAACATTTCAACATCTTTGAGGGCCTTTCCAAGTTGTTTGAGCCCTGGGTTGATTTATTGGCCAAATTTCCTTATGTAGTTAAGACTCTTTCTGATATATTAGAAAGTTTTATTGTCTGCTGGAGCTGTGTCTTATGACTTCTCCATAAAAGATTTGAGACCTTTCTTGACTTGTTGAGACCTAACAACTTGAGGCCCATCATGAGGTAACAAGAGCCTCTCATCAGCTTCAGACCCCTCCTTTTGTGTTTGAAATCATTTCTTGCCTAGTGGAGACTCTTCTGGTTGAATGTCTTCCTCACATGATGGAGATACTCCTTGGGGTGTTAGAAATGCTGAGTGAAGTAGTGAATCCGTTCTGTGAGGCTGAAACCCGTTCAGATAAGACTCTTCCTATAGTAAACCCTTTTCTCCATAGCTGACATTTGTACAGATGATTTTCACACTTTGCTGACTCGTTTGTTATCATACCCAAACTATCTGTGACTCTTGGAGAGCTTGCTGACGTGTTAGAGACCTTTCGTGACTGCGTAAGCCTGTTTCTGATGACTCTGAGCTACTCAGGGGCTTGTCTGACACCCTTCATGACTAAGTTGTTTACTGCCTTTCTAGTAGATTCCTCTTGTGTGTTTGAGACTCTTCCTATTTTAGTGTCTCTGCTCTAACGACGGTGACATGCTCCCTGACATTTATGAACCCCTTTGTGACATATCTGTGCCCTTTCCCATTATTCAAGGCAATTTCTGGCATGCTTGCCATTCTAGCTGCTTTTTGAGACCCCTCAGGTTTACTGACAGATCTGAGAACTCTCTTGACTCTTTGGGTGTGGCCCGTTCCTGACATTTTCCCAAGTTCTCCTGACCTGGGTGAGACTGTTCATGACGTGTTAGATACCTCTTCTGAGTTGCTTGAAAGCCTTCCCAACTTCTATGAAAGCTTTTCCTGCATACCTGAGACTCTTTGGAAGGTATCTGGGTCTTTCTCCCAATTAGAGATGCACATTGACCTGTTTGGAGTTCATCTTAACCACTCTGAGAAACTTCCAGACTGATTGGTTGAGATTCCCGATGCCTTTGAGACTCTTTCCCCAGTATACAGTACTTCCTAACATTTTGTTACTCTGTTGGGTGTTTTTGAGGCTACTCCTGGCACATTTGAGACCCTTTTTGACTATGAGCATTCCTGATATGGTGACATTCTTTGTTATATCTGAGACACTTCCCTTCTGAGACCCTTCCTGACTTAATTACAACTCTTATTTTTAAGATTTATTTTTATTTTCTGTGAATGAGTGTTGGCCTGCATACATCTGTGTGCACTGTGTGTGCCTAGTGCTCCCGGAGGCCAGATGAGGGGGTTGGATCTCCTGAAACTGGAGTTACAGACAGCTGTGAGCTGAGTGTGGGTGCTGGGAACTGAACTTGCGAGAGCAGCAAATGCTCTCCTGTCTCCAGCAAAATTATAACTCTGAGCTGCTTTGAAAACCTTCCCGATTTGTTTGAGGTGTTTCCTGATGTGTGTGAGAACTTTCCTACATGCTCTTGAATGATCCTAAAAAGTTTTAGACACTGTCTTTCATGACTCTCCCTGTCAAATACTCACTTGGACTTGTTTAGGTATATCTAAACAAGGACTTGTCTGGTATATCTAGGACATATTTTCTGTTCTTCCTGACATGTCAGGACCTTCATTTCTTATATGAAATAGCTCCTGATACAGTTGAGACCCTTGGTTGCTCTTTTAAATACTTACTTTGACATCCTTCACAACTTGTTTGACACTCTTACTGGCCTAGTAGATCATTTTCTGACTTGAGACCTAGCTAGAGGTGTTGTTTGCGTCTTTCTGTCTGCTTGAGGTTATTGGTGACACACTTAAGTTCTTGTTGACTGCTCTGCACCCTTCCGGGCTTGTTTGAAAAGATTGCTGCTATAATTCAGATTGTTCTCCTCACAAGTAGATTGTTTCTCAGATACTTCCCAACATGATGAAAACTCCTCTTTGGAATATTTGAGGCTTCTTCTTCTCATATTTGAAAACCTGACATACTTAAGACTCCTTTGAACACATTTGAGAGTTGTCAGGAGTCTTAGTGACATACTAAAGATCTTTTCTGGTTGACATAAGATTCTTCCAAAACTCGTGTGAGTCTCTTAGTGACATATTCAAGCCCCTTGTAGATGTATTTGAGACTATAACTGATCCTCATTGGTCAATTTCGTGCCCTCCCTGATGATGACTTTGAGATCCTCCCAATCTGATTTGAGAAGATTGATCATATAGTTCATTCCTATTCTGCTTCAGAAGCACAGAAGCATCCTGTCCCGTTTGAGACACTTCCTGATGTATTTGAGACTTGTTGGTGAAACTTTTCTGGGGATTGTGACTCTTCCTTTTTTTTTCAAGACAGGGTTTCTCTGTGTAGCCCTGGCTGTCCTGGAACTCACTCTGTAGACCAGGCTGGCCTTGAACCCACAGAGATCCGCCTGCCTCTGCCTCCCAAGTGCTGGGATTAAAGGCGTGTGCCATCACCACCCGGCAGGTGTCATCATTCTTGAAGTATTCCAGATACCCATCTATTGAAGAGATCTCCTGACTTGGAGATGCTTTCTGATGCATATGAGACCATTCTGAATTTGTTCAAGCCTTCTTTTATGTTAAAGACACTTCCTGACATGTTTGTTATTGTCCCTTCTGTCTGAAAAAGTCTTCTTGATGTCTTTGAGACACTCCCTGACTGTTTTAGCTCAATGACTTCTATGAGGCATTTGTCTCCTTGCAAGCATTCCTGATGGCTTTGAGAAATTTCCTGAGGTTTGTCCTGACATGGATATTTGAAGTGCTTCATGTGGCTTTTTGAACTCTTCCTGTCATATAGAAGTTCTTTTCTAAAGTGCTTGAGACTTTCTGCCTTTCTTGAGAACCTTCCAGATGTGTCTGAGACTCCCTGCCATGGATTTAAGGCTCTTCCTTTGGTTTGGAAAACATCACTGACTTACATGTGGCTCATCTTCACTACCTTGAAAATGTTCCTGACCTTTTTGAGATGCATCCTTGGGTAATCAGACTCTTTGTGTCTGTTCTGGAAAGTTCTTGAGAAGTTTGAGACTCTTCTCTTTGTACTAGGAAACTTCCCTTACTAGCTCAGGATCCTTAACAATTTATTTAGACCTTTCCTTAAAAATCTGAAGCCCTTTCCATTGACACTTAGGTCTGTTTCTCTCATTGAGACCTTTGCTTATGTACTTTGTGCTTTTTCTGATGACTTTGAGATCTTTCGGAGTTATCCGAGATTTTTTGATGCAGATGAGACTGCTCTTCGGTGTGTGCAACTCTTGCTGACGTGTTTGTTACTCTTCCTCACTTAATTGAGACTCTTCCTGCTAGTGGAGGCCGTTCCTGACATATGCACACTCTGGATTGTATCAGATAAATCTTTTTTAAAAAGAAAAAGAAAAAGAAAAGATGGATGGAGGGAGGAAGTGGGGAAGGGGGATAAGGACGGGAAAGGGAGGGGGAGGGAGGGAGGGAGGAAACTGCTCTGGATATGCCCTGACAAGCCTAAGTCTTCAGCTGTCATCTTTGAGACATCTCCTAACATGTCTGAGACCCTTCTAATGTATTAACGAAGTGTCCCCACGAACTACACACTCCTCCTGACAGAATAGGCCTCAAAACTGTCAAGAAAACATGACAGAAAGGGTCCCAAGTAGAGAACAAGTGCTTCGGGGCCATCCTAGGCAACTTCGATCACAGTAGGAACAGTTAAAGAGCCTCGTGACTTCTTGAACAACAGATGAGAGAGACCTTTTCTGATATTCCTAAGATATTTGCCCATTTATCTGTATCCGTTACCGACAAATAGCTTTTCCTTGTGATTTTAAGAACCTTTCACGCTGGCCAGTGGTGGTGCACACCTTTAATCCCAGCACTCGGGAGGCAGAGCCAGGCGGATCTCTGTGAGTTCGAGGCCAGCCTGGTCTACAGAGGGAGATCCAGGAAAGGCACCAAAACTACACAGAGAAACCTTGTCTTGACAAAACCAAAAAAAAAAAAGAGATCTCCCCTTTCACTTTGGGACACATGCTGGAACGTGTATTTTCACTGTATTTGAGACACTCCCTGATGACACTGAGGACCTCTTTAGAGAGAAATTGATACCCTATCTGATTTGCAAAAGACTCTGCTTCACTTGAGTCCCTTTCTGGAATTTTTGAGCCCTATACTCACGTCTTTGAGACTTTTTCTAACCAATTTGAGACTTCCTGACATACTCAGGATCTTTCCAGGCTATCTGAGATTGTTCCTCCCCCTTGGAGACACTGACCTACTTGAAAGTCTCCCAGGTTATTTGTTTGAGATAACTTGTGATAGACTTGAGGCACTGTTTTCTGTTTGTGACACTGTTGCCATGGTTGAGACTGTTGGTGTCTCACGTACTCCAAGCTGGTCGTGAACGCTCTGTGAAGCTGAAAATGACCTCCAACTCCCGATTCTCTTTTGTCTCCCTCCCAAGTGCTAGATTACAAGCATGCTTTGCCATACTCCGCTTTAGAGATCTATTTTAGACTCTACCTGATGGAGTTAAGACCTCCTCCTTTCCAGGGTCAGACCTTCACGGCCTTGGGTCAGTCTTTTCCTGTTGTATTAGAGACTTGGCCGGACATGAGGCTCTTCCTGTTTGGTAAAATGACTTCTCATATTCTCCAGACTCTGTGACTTATTGCTTCCTTTTGTAGTTATTAAAGGCCCTTTCTGATACTTTTGAAACTTTTCTTAACAGGCTGGAGGCCTTTCCTGATTATATGATACTCTTCCTGTAAATCTGAGACCCTTTTGTGACATATTTAAGCCATTCTCTTCAGCCCTTTGTAGCCCTTACCGACATATTTTGAATTTTGGATACATTGAGGCCATTAGAGACCTGTTCAAGAGTTATTAATAATGTGATTAAGAAACTTCCTCTCTTCTTGAGAGTGTTTACGATATGTTTGGGACAGTTTCTGATGTATTTGAATCCTTCCTGTATGATTGAGATCTACCTTGTTTGATCTGTGACCCTTCCTGAAGTAATTAAAATTCTTTCTTATCACATGGCCTAACAATTCTCTCCTAAGTGTATACCCTAGAGAAATGAACCCCTCTCATAAAAAATGTGTACTGAAACACTCGGGGCAACCTGATTCATGATAGTCCAAAAACGGAACGAACTCAGATGTCCATCAGCTAACAAATGGGCAAATAAAACATGGTATAGCCACATAATTAAATGATCCTTAGTCACAAAAACGAAGTGAATATCAATATATAGCAGAACATGGCAGATCCTGAAAACAGTTTACTAAGAGACAGGATCCAGACAAAAAGGTCAGGTGCTTCTATTTAAAAAGAATGTTCAGAACAGGTGATTCTATAAATACAAAAAGACTAGTGTTCTGCTGTCTGGAAGAATAAAGAGTGGGGCTAATGGGGGTTAGGGTGAGAAAAACCATTCTGGTTTAGGTGGTAGTGACGGATGTAGTCAAGAAACAATAGGAGTGCTAGAATTGTGCTCCTTAAGGAGCATGTGGATTTATAGCAATACAAATCCATTACAAAAACCTTTTCCTTTCTTTCTTCTTCTTCTTCCTTTCTTTCTTTCTTTCTTGACAGCGTTTCCTTAGGTAGGCCGGACTGACCTGGAACTCTCAAGGGAGCCCAGGCTGTTTTCAAACCCATAGTCCTGCTGCAGCCTCCTGAGTGCTGAACTATAGGCATGTGCCACCACGCCCAGCTTACGGCTTCCTTCAAGCGCTTCTTGATGTGTTGGTGGCTCTTTTTGATGCATGTCAGCCTGACTTTTAAAATTTTATCGACACATTTCCTGAAGTGCTTGAGACCCTCCCTTATTACTCGAGGGTCTTCTGCTTTGATTAAGGTCCTTCTTGCCATGTCTGATATCCAACTGTCAGCAGACTCTAAGGTGCTCACTGCTCATTGCTCTACTGAAAGGAGGCAGAATTTAATGGAAGGAAATAGGTTTGCTTAAGGCTGGCCCTAAAGAAGACAGATGAGACTTTCCCGTCTTAAATCTCTATCTTAGGACTGGGTTTCATCTTCTGTGGGGAACACAGGGGTTGCAGTGAGACACTGGACAGGGAATCTCCATTTTGGGCAAAGTCCTTCTCTTGAGAACATCACCTCCTTAGCCATGCTCTAAGCTTTTATGACCACACGGGTCACGTGGTATTCTAAGTTCTAGGAGGGGGCGCATAGCACCTCTTCTCTTTTGCTCATGTGATGTGACTCATAGAAAAACAATGTGTTGGTCTGGAAAGAACTGGGAGGTGTCTGGAAGTTGCAGTTCAAGGTCTCCATCTACTTTTTTTGTTTGAGACAGGGTCTCTCTATGTAGCTCTGCAAGTCAAGTCACACGAGCCAGGATTAGAAAGGGAACAAAACTAAAACTTTCTACCAGCTCTGCTACCCACAGCACAAGACAACACATGGCCATACCCAAGGATTGAGCAAAAGCCGTTACCACCTTTACTTGGAGCCCACCTTCATCTGCGTGTGAATAAAATATGGGGACTTTCCTTGTTCATGTTCCTGGCCTTTTAATCAAAAAAATTCTCAGCTCAAGTACTTGTATTTTTCATGAAAATATAATTTTGGATGGTGTCTCAAAGAACCAAAATAGTGAGGTCTTACAAGAAAGGAGCTCATTTCTTCTCTGGACATATGTATTCCAGGGCTCTTCTGTCCTCCCTTACTATGGAACTGACATCCCCAGGTGGCACATCGTCCAAGTAGTTCATGATCACTACATCCCCTTTCCAACCAGCAAGCCTCGGGAAAAGATAGTAAACTGCCCTTCTAGGAGAGGGCCCAGTCCATTGTGGGTAGTGCCATCCCCTGGCTGATGTTCCTGGGTTCTATAAGAACGCAGGCTGAGCGAGCCATGAATAGCAAAGCAGTAAGCAGCGCCCCTCCATGGCCTCTGCATTAGCTCCTGGCTCCAGGGTCCCGCTCTGTTTGAATTCCTGCCCCAGATTCCTTTGATGATGAACATAAGAAAGTGTAAGCTAAATAAACTCTCTCCTCTCTAACTTGCTTTTTGGTCATGGTGTTTCACTGTAGCAATAGAAACCCTGAGACAAGTTGGTACCAAGAATGGGGTATGGCTGTGACAGACCTGACCATGTTGTTTTGGGAAGGATTGTGGGAGCACTTTAGAACTTTGTGCAAGAAAAGCCTTTGCGTGTTCAATGCTGGTGAGCTGTTCTGTAGGAGCTTGGAAGATAAGAATGTTAAGGGCAGTGCAGATGACGGAGGCCTGGTTTGTGAAGTTTCAGAGGGAAGTTTAAAGACTCTATTGGGGCCGTTTGTTATTTTGAATTGCGATCCTGTGGTTCTAGTCAGCTGGAGCTGAAGAATCAGCCGTGATTAACAAAAGAGACCAGAACTACTAAAATGAAACTTTGGGTTTGCTGGGATATTCAATGCTGGTTAGCTGGAGCTGAGAATTTAGTGGTGATTAAGAAGAGACCAGCATCACTGAGGTGAAAGCTTCTGGGAAGTGTTTCCTGAGAGTCAGCACACTGAAGCTGTGTTCCAGAGGCAGCCAAGGTTGTACCTCATGCCTGCATCGGAACTTGGTAGTGTAAGAGTCACCAGGTGGCACTGGTTTTGAAGGCATGAAGGGGTCATGGAGAGCAGCCAAGGCTTGGCACTATGAGAGGCCAGGAGAGGCCACTGGTGAAGGTGCAGCCTCAGTGGCAGTTGAAGGTCCAGGACTGAAGGGACCATGCAAAGAAGTTGAGACTTGGCACCGTGAAGGAAGCCTGGGAGAGGCTATTGGTGAAAGCACAGCCCAGTTGCTGCAGAAGACCCCAGCATTTTGGAGGTGCCAGTACCATGGGATGACCACCAAGGAGAGCAGCAGCTGTGAAGTGGAGCTAGTCAGAGCCTAGAAGACAAGCTGTGTGTGCTGCAGAGGGCGGAGCTGGAAAAGTGACCCAAACCCTTGGAGGAGCCCAGAAGATCGTGAGTGAACACAGACATTGGACATTGAGTTATTTACACTTTTGGAGTTTGATTCTGCTTTGATTTGATTGTAACTATGCCCTAGTTCTTCCCTTTTGAAGTAAGAAAGTATTTAATTTATTTTTCATTTTACAGGAGCCCACAGTTGAGAGACTTTGACTTTGAAAAGACTTTGGATTTTAAGAGGCTGGCTAGTTTAAAGAGGTTGAATTTTAATGTGTTTGAGTTTGTAAAGACTGGGATTTTGTTATTTATATATTTTTTAATGTGATATCTTGGGGATGAATAAGAAAGGAAAGGTTGTGGCTTAGCAGTGATGTGTGTCAAGTTGACAATGGGTCAATATGCTGGCTAGTTTTATGTCAACTTGACCCAAGCTGGAATCATCTGAGAGGAGGGAACCTCAATTGAGAAAATGCCTCCATAAGGTTGGGACGTAGGCAAGCCTGTAGGGCATTTCTTAATTAGTGATGAATGTGGGAGGGCCGAGCCCATTGTAGGGGATGCCATGCGTGGGGTAGTCGTCCTGGGTTCTACAAGAAAGCAGACTGAGAAAGCCATGGGAAGTAACCCAGTAAGCAGCACCCCTCCATGGCCTCTGCATCAGCTCCTGCTCCCAGGATCCTGCCTTGTTTGAGTTCCTGTCCTGACTTCCTTTGATGATGAATGGTGATGACGTGGAAGTGTAAGCCTAATAAACCCTGTCCTCCCTACTTGCTTTTTGGTCATGGTGTTTCACTGAAGCAATGGAAACCCTACCTAAGACAGAACATGACCTTGAAGTTGCATCATAAGTTCTATTCGTTTGTACCTTTGGTTGGAATGCCATCATACAGCCTGACTCTAAGTGAGGCTGGGAATGTAGTCTCTGGTCTGCGAAGTCATTTTACCTTCTTTTTTCTTTGTTCATTTTTTTTAGATTTATTTACTTATTATGTATACAGAAGAGGATGCCAGATCTCATTACAGATGGTTGGGAGCCACCATGTGGGTGCTGGGAATTGAACTCAGGACCTCTGGAAGAGTAGTCAGTGCTCTTAACCTCTAAGCCATCTCTCCAGCCCTTTTTTTGTTTTTTTGAGACAGGGTTTCTCTGTGTAGTTTTGGTGCCTGTTCTGGATCTTGCTCTGTAGACCAGGCTGGCCTCGAACTCACAGAGATCCGCCTGGCTCTGCCTCCCGAGTGCTGGGATTAAAGGCGTGCGCCACCAACGCCCAGCCATTTTACCTTCTTAATATTTGCGTTTTCACCAGAAACAGACAAAAAGGGAAACAGTACGGGCTCCATCATCCACAGCTTCCCATTTGAAACCTGGGAATTTTCAATTATGCAAAAAAAATCCCCTCTGACAAAATAAAAGACAGGAACCACCATCACCACCCACCCTCCTACCCTCCCCCCTCCCCCCCCAAAACACCTTTATCTTCCTTTACTTGATAGCACTCACAGAAAAATGTTTTGTTTTGTTTTCCATTTTAAGCAATGAAAGCTAAGGGGGGGGGAAGGCAGTTGGAACCAAAAGCATGAATTTATAATTACAAAAATGCCCAGGGCTATTAGAACAGTACCTAACGACTACTGTGCACTTTGTAATTGAGTGCGAGCAGGAAAAGCACAGAAGACTGAGAATGCAGGATAGAATCAGAACACCATCTGTGCCATGAATAATTTATATGTCTTAGATACCTGCAGATCACACGGGTCAGCCATAAGTCATATACTGAATCCAAGCAGGAAGAAAGCCTTCAAGCATTGTATCTATGGACCTGATTTGAAGTCTAATAACCATTCTGAAAATTAACAAGCAGGAAAGGTGAGTATCAGAGAAATTAACACTGTTCTTGATTTTTAAAGATGGAGGCTAGAGAGATGGCTTAGTGGTTAAGAGCACACACACTGCTCTTCTAGAGGCCCTAAGTTTGATTCCAAGCACCCATGTCGGGTGGCTCATAACTGCCTATAACTCCGGCACCACGGGATCTGAAGCCTGTGGCCTCCCATAGGCACGCGCGCACGCACACACACACACACACACATTTAAAAACAAAATAAACCTTCAAAAACTATATACAAAAGAAAGGCTGATCAAATTAAGCTCAATACTCCACAGTTTTGCTTTCTACCTTCATAATGTAGATTACGTGACTATATAAAATCAAGGGACCACAAATGAGAGAAAACATAATACTCATCTTTCTGAGACTGACTTATTCTGCTCAAGGGGACATAGCTTCCCTTTTCTTTGTGACTGAAACACTTCCTTTCCCTTATCCATCCCTCTGCTGATGGGCTGGCTGCTTAACTGAGCTGCTGTGACGAGTGCTGCTGTGAACACTGATGAGCAAGTGTCTCTGGGATATGTTGGCTAAATATTCAGAGGTCACAGGGTAGATCCATTTTTACTTTTTTTGAGGGGGGTATTGGTTTGGTTTGGTTTTTTCAAGACAGGGTTTCTCTGTGTAACAGTCCTGGCTGTCCTGGAACTCGCTCTGTAGCTCAGGCTGGCCTCGAACTCACAGAGATCTGCCTGCCTCTGCCTCCCATGTGTTGGGATTAAAGGTGTGGGCCACCACCACCTGGCCCTATTTCCAAGTATTTTGAAAAACTTCCATAGTGGCTGAACTAATTTTTGGCCCCATCTACGATGTATAAAAAGGTTGCCTTTAGTACACATACTCACCAGTATTTGTGGTTGTTGTTTTCTTAATGGCTGAAAGCTTTAGTTTGCCCTTCTCCGATGGCTGATGAGGATGAACATTTTTCATATGCTTTTTGGCCATATGTATTTCATCTTTTGCATCCTCTCTGTTCATTTCATTAGCTCATTTATGATGGGGTTGTTTTCTTACAGTTCAATTGTTTGTTTGTGTATCCTGGATTCTAATCCTCTGTCAAATATATAACTGGTAAAGTTTCTCTTTGAGAGCAATGTTTCTAATAAATAAAATGAATGAGGCCAGGTAGTGGTGGCACACACCTTTAATCCCAGCACTCAGGAGGCAGAGGCAGGTGGATCTCTGAGTTCGAGGACAGCCTGGTCTACATAGAGTTCCAGGTCAGCCAGGACCACATGAAATCTGTCTCAAAAAACTAAAGTACAGCTGGGAGTGAGAGAGGTGGCCCTCCCCAGGGAGCAGCACACCAATTGGATGTCCAGTGCCAAATGGTCAGCCCTGAAAACACACATACAAGTAACATTATATGGACTCAATAGGTTATATTTGGAAATACATGTGTGCATACAAATACATATATGCATGCAATAACAACTGATGTAAAAAGAGGCCATGAATTTGAAGAACATCAGGGAGGTATGTGGGAGAGTTTGGAGGGAAGAAAAGGAAGGGGAAAATGTAATTAAAATACAAATCTCAAAAAAACTTAAAAATGCCAGGCGGTGGTGGTGGTGGTGGTGGTGGTGGTGGTGGTGGTGGTGGTGGTGGTGGTGGTGGTGGTGGTGCACACCTTTAATCCCAGCACTCGGGAGGCAGAGCCAGGCGGATCTCTGTGAGTTCGAGGCCAGCCTGGTCTACAGAGCGAGATCTAGGACAGGCACCAAAACTACACAGAGAAATCCTGACTCGAAAAACAAAACAAAACAAAACTTAAAAATGAATATTTGGGTTTTTTTCAAGATTTAACTTTTATGTATGTATGCGTTGGCATGCATGTGTGAATGTGTACATATGAGTTCAGGTGCCCCCAGAGATCAGAAAAGGGTAATGGAGCCTCTGGAGCTGGAGTTGGAGATGGGTGTGGGTCACCCACTGTGGGGCCTGGGAACTAACCTTGGGTTTGAAAAGTAAGCACATTTAACCTCAGGCCATGAATATTCATTGTAAGACACTTAACCCTGTCTGTCCCTCTCTCCTCCTAGCTAGCTACCTAACTCACTCATTTTCTTCCCATTCCACCCAGACTTTTGGACATATCCCGTACAGTCCTTGATGCCCTTGTACTTGATGCTCACCATTTGTTGTCCCTGCTAGCATGTGAGCTGCACATTCAATTATTGGTCCATGCAGGGGCTGCAAAGGTGCCATTCGCTTGCCCCAAGTCTGTTCCAGAAACTCCATTGAAGTCTTTGTTACTATAAATGTCAAAAGCCAACTTTACCCCCTACCTAGTCCAGCTTCCATTACTTCCCCAAGTAAAAGTTTGTAAGGTGTTATCCTCCAAACCAAATTGCTGCTCTCTCCATGAGGTCAGCTGTGCCCACCCCAGAGAGTCAGCCAAGATCAGACCCGTGATCTGCTACCATTCATTGCCTTGGAGAAAGAGTGGGTAGGGTGGATCAGTGGACCCTAGCTTGAGTTTCTAGCCACTCCTCCCAGCCATTTTTATGTAATTCATGCCTAATTGCTTGTGGGTTTAGGGGAGGTGCTGGACTACAGAGGCTGGAGATAGTTAACTGGGAGGGGCTCCCAGTATACCTCTATGGTGGGATTACAGTGTGGCTGCTTTGGAGGTCTCCCATGCTCCAATCAGTAACTCCTTACCTATAAGCAAGCACAATAAACTCATTGGTCCCCCAGGATGAACTGTGGTAGACTCAGACTTTGGTAAGGAAGAGGGGTAGCGCTGTTCACAACTCATGCAACCACACCCCAATAAATTTCCTGTCAATCTCGCTCTTGCTTCCTAGGCCTGTGACACATCAGTGTAATTCATTGAGACAGAAGACAAGGAAAGAGCTAAGCTTTACTGGGGAAGAGAGTTCAGATTTGGGCATAGTACCTTTGAGGTGACTCTGCCAGGTCTAAGAATTATCAAGCAGGGAGTTGTGCATTTTAGAAAAGACATTTTTGCCCTGAAACTGTTCACAATGTGATAAAAAAAAAGTTTTCTTTTAAAATACCCATAATATGAGGTATCTTATGATCGTAGATGAAGTGCTTAGAGTTCAGAGGTGATCAGAGCGGACCTCCTAGTGAGGATGGCATTTTTGACTTGTGAGGCAGAAAGCAGGAGCTAGGATGAAATGCCTGCAGTAAATAAGGCTGCTTTCATTGGAATGGAAGCTTGGATGATCAAAGGACAAAGTGCACAAGATTAGGAGGGGTGTTGGTTCTGTTCTGAAGACAAAAGAACCAAGTGTGTGGAGTGGGGTGGGGGACACAGATCGTAAAGAATTGTTTTTGTGTGATTACGAAGACTAGCAACTCCAAAATCTACACAATGGCCTGGGCGGGTTTGTGGCCCAAGATAGCCACTGTTCCAGTTAGAGTGTGTTTGCTATAGAACGAGGAAGTCCAAAGGGAGTTTGCTGAAGAATTCCGTGTTGCTTGAGAGAAGCCTTGGTCAAGCTGTCAAGTGATTACCGATGTCCACTCTATTATGGAAGGGCATCTGCTTTACCCTAAGTCTACCAAACTGTATTAGTGTCACCCAAAACCGCCTTCTCAGAAACATCTAGAATAATTTAAACCCGGATATCTGGACACTGCATGGCCCAGGCAACTTAACCCAAGACATTAACCGTCACAGGAAGGTGAGGCAGGTTATGGAAAAACCTTCAGGGCTAGTATTAAGGTTTTGCAAACTATTGAGGGAGCTGGGGGTTGGAGGGAGGGAGCCTAGAGGCACCAAGGACATTAGAGATAACTGTGGTCAGATAAGAGGAAGCAGGGTAAAGACTGTGAGCCTACAGGGAGAACCAGAGGCGGATCACCTTGACAAGACCTGGCAACTGACCACCCTGGGGGATAAGGGAAGGTTTGCCCAGAATGACTGTGCTTTCAAAGCCATGCACCTGGGTGGATGGAAAGTCATGGAAAGAACTGAAGAGATAGGGAGATAAAAGAACCAAGCCTTCCTGGGAGCTGCTCAGCTGGGGCCTGTTCAGGTTATTCTCCTGTGCAAGTTAGCAATCAATATAAAACAATGCAATCCAAAATTGTAAGTGAAAACAAAGGCAGCAGTGTGCTCAGGTCTGCAGGATGACTAAGCCGCCATCATCTCTCCCACTGTCTCCCAGGATAAACGACGAATCTGATGGATCGATTTTGCGTTGGTGACAGGAAATTCAGTCTCCTCGTGTGACAATTGAAGAGATGATGAAAAGAACCTTTGCTCAGTTCCTTTCTGCATGTTACCTGATGTACTGGCTTATTAAAACTTGATAGACATTTTCATCTAATAATTCTGGTCACTTTTAGATCTTCACCATCCTAAAAGGGAGAAAGAATTCTTTACTGCTTGAGTCTCCATGTCCAGAAAGTGTTCTGGGTCCGAGGATGAAATGTCTAACACGCTGTAAAAAGGAGGGGTAGAGTGTGGGACATTGGTCCACCTCCTCTACCATGTGGGTACTGGTGTTTGAAGTCAAGTTGCCAGGCACCTTTTTCCTGCCTACCCATCTCACCAGCCCTAAAAAGTAGACTGTTAGTGAATCGCTGGGGGTTCTGGCTAAGGCTAGCCCTCTGGGCTTAGAGCATACTAGGCAAGTGCTCCCCTTTCCAGTGACATGGGCCTTGTCCATTTTGAAAATTAGTTTTGGGTTCCCTTTAGTTTCCTTGGATTTTACTTATTACACTTATTATGTATTTCTAGGTCCAGGTTGAAATGACATTTTTTTTAATAGAAAAGAACTTCCCTTTTAATACAGTCACCCAAGTATGAGAATGCAGAGCCCCCTCAGTCTCGAAACCAATTGGAGTTAGAGGGAAGATTGTAAAAAAGACTCAGCCCCTACTGGGCGGTGGTGGCGCACACCTTTAATGCCAGCACTTGGGAAGCAGAACCAAGAGGATCTCTGTGAGTTTGAGGCCAACTTGGTCTACAGAGCAAGATCCAGGACAGGCACCCAAACTACACAGAGAAACTCTCTCGAAAAACTAAAACAAAACAAAAAAGACTCAGTCCCCATTTGTACAGATTAATTTCTTTTTTCAAATTAAATTTGTCTTTGGTGTCTTCACATACGCACATCATGTATACTGACCATGCTCCCTACCACCCTCTCCCATTTCCATGTATTCCCCATCTTCCCTACAAACCACTCTCCCATATTCATGCCTCTTTGCTTTGTTTTGTGACCCACTAAGTTTAACTAGGGCCAGCTGAATGCTCATGCATTTGCAGCTCTCCTTCGGAGTTTGGTGGGGTCAGCAAGTAGGTTCCCAACTGAAGACACTGAATCCCTCTTCCCCAGAATCTATTATCCAATAGTTCAGCAGCTTGAAATGTTAAAGTTACTTTATTGGGGTATAACTTACTACTAGCAAATTCACTCTTTTGAAATGAGCAACTCAATGAATTGTAGTTAGTTTAGTGAGTGAGACCACCAACGGCACAACCAAGCTTTGGAACTTTCTTCCCCCCCCCCCACAACCACAGGCCACTAATACTGTAGAGTCGGCCTTCCTGGACTTCCATGAAAATGGAATCATACAGTGTTCCTGTTTGCTTTGATGCTGGCTTCCTTCACTGATCATAGGATTTTAAAGGTTCATCCATGTTGTCGCATGACTTTTGACAGGAGGACACATTACACGAAGGGGTGATAGGACGTGGGTACCCCACCTTCTGCTTCATTGGTACATAGCCATGTGGATTGTTTCCACCCTTTCTCTGTCATTGGCAACACTGGTCCAGAATTGAACAACACAAGTGGACATACAGACATATGCTTTCCTATCTCAGATGTAGATTAATGCCAGGAGTGGGATTTCTGTCTCCAAATTGGTTGTGCTACTTTTCCACTCCTACAACACATAAGAATTCTCATTTCTCCACATTCATGCAGCCACTGCCTGTCTTTTTGAACACAGCCACCCCAAGGGAATGAAATACCTTGCTGATTTCGATTGTTTAGGCATTTCCCTAACTACTAATATTGAACATATTTTCCTGTGTTTATTATTCACTTGGATGCCATCTTTGGTGAAATGCCTACTCAAATCCCCTGCTCCCCCTCACCTTATTGTTTTGGTTTAGGTGTTTTGAGATAGGGTCATATAGGCAAGGATGGCCTTGAACTCCTGATCTTCCTGCTGCCACCTCCTAAATGCTAAGATTACAGGCAACTGCCACCTCATAGAGCCCCTTTGCTCTTTTCCTTAAAATCACACACATATGGAAGCCAGAGGTTAACCTGCTGGAGTTGGTGCTCTCTATCTTGTGGCTTCTGGGGGTGGCACCCAGGTTGTCAGGCTTTCGCCTTTACCAACTCAGCCACTGCACCAGCCCCTCCTTTGCTCAGTTGTTTTTTGTTTGTTTGTTTGTTTGTTTGTTTTTACTTTTTAAATTTTATTTTGCGTGCATTGGGGTTTTGCCTGCATGCATGTCTGTGTGAGGGTGCCAGATCCTCTGGAACTGGAGTTACAGACAGCTTTGAGCTGCCATGTGGGTCCTAGGGATTGAAACCAGGTCCTCTCTAGCCCTCCCCCGCCTTTTTTTGTTTTGAGACAGGGTTTCTCTGTGTAGCTTTGTGCCTTTCCCGGAACTCGCTCTGTAGACCAGGCTGGCCTCGAACTCACAGAGATATGCCTGCCTCTACCTCCAAATGCTGGGATTAAAGGCGTGCGCCACTGCCGCCTGACATCCTTTGTTCACTTTCAATTGAACTGTGAAAGTTCTTTATTCCAAGCTGTGATTTAATGAATCTGTACAATCTTTTTGTAGTATAATGTGGCATTGTGCTCCAAATGTCTTAATACTTATTTACGTAATTTTGTATTTATTGGTGTATGTCTCTAACTAGCCATTGTAATGGCTATTATACCATAGTGCTATCCAGAGTCCTTTCCATTGTAGACTGTTTTCTTCCTTCGAGAGTGTGGTCAACACAGACAACTCTCAGCCACCAAATTCCTCAAGGCTTGCCTCAGGCCTAGAGTTACCCCAACAGCTCACACCCAACACAGGAAGGATCAGTGAGAGGGTACAAAGGTCTGACCTTCCCCACCCAGCTTGAGACAACTCTGAATGGCCTTTTTAACCCCAGAGTTCCTGCAGGGTCAGCAAAGTCATTCATGAGACCTGTATCTGAGCTCAACTTCTCTCTCTGGCCCACCCTACACTCTTCTACCTTCCTTGGGTATATGAGTGGGGTTTGGGGGGGGTATTGGGTAGTGTTCTTCAAGAGCTTTCCACCTTATATTTTTGAGACAGTGTTTCTTGCTAGACCTAGATCCCAACAATTTCACTAATCTGACTGGCCAGCAAGCTCCAGGGTTCCTTCAGTCTCCACCTCCCAGGTGCTGGCATTACAGGCAATGTGCTTCCTAGCCCAGCCTTTACATGGATACTAGACATCCAAACTAGTCCTCATGTTTGCACAGAAAACTTATTTACTGAGTCGACCCCCACCCACTAATAAACATACTGCCCATTAAACTCCCTCTCAGAGAGCTTCCTAAAAAAGCAAAATTGTACCAAATAGCTTTATGAGAATGTCCCAAAGGTTCTTCTGAGAAAGTCTATGTAGATCCAATGGCCTGTGCATGTGCACACACACACACACATGTGCTGTCTTTGCTTGAGTGGCCTACAAGTGAGCACCTGACACAAGACAGACCAATCAGAAATTGTCTCTGGAGGACTGAACTTGGAAATCATAAAGAGTAAGTTACTACCCCAGTCAGGTGCAAAGGAGGAAAGCTGAAGGGTAGAAAAGAGTAATATGCTGTGAGTTCGAGGCCAGCCTGGTCTACAGAAGTGAGCACCTGACACAAGACAGACCAAACAGAAAATCCCTGTCTCGGAAAAAAAAAAAAAACCCAAAAAACAGAAAAGAGTAATATGCCAGGCATAGTGGCTCACACCTTTGATCTTAGCACCCAGGAGGCAGAGGCAATCAGATCTCTATGAGTCCAAGGCCAGTCTGATCTACAGGTCTACAAAGAGAGTTCTAGGACAACCAGGGCTGAATAGAGAGACCCTGTCTCGAAGAAGAAGAGGAAGAAGAGGAGGAGGAGGAGGAAGAGGAGGAGGAAGATGAGGAGGAGGAGGAGGAGGAGGAAGAAGAGAGAGAGAAAGAAAGGAAAGAAGAAAAGAGTGATATAGCATGTCTGGTTGCTCAATTCTTGAACCTCTCAAGGCCTTCTGGACCCACACTCAAGCTTTGCCCAGCACCTGGGAATGTGGCCTTCAGAAGGATTTTGATGTTAATCATTAATGATTCTGTTGTGTCCACACAGAGCAATGGACCATGCTGTACCAGCTTGTCAGGACTGTTTTGCACAAACACCAAGATTGATAATGTGCCCCCAAGGGGAACCGGCTGTACAGCCGGGTTCTTCAAGGAAACATCAAAGGGGCAAGACTGGCCATCATCTGAGCTATATGGCCTGGGGCAGCTGGCATGCCTAGTCCCTGAAGCATGTGTTCTGCCATCAAAATGAAGATCACTTTGTCCTCTTCATACTCTTCAGTGAACCCAGAGTCTCCTGCAGTCCTTTGATCTTAGAGAACCAAAGCATAAAAAACAAGTGACAACCTGAGGACAAGAAGAGGGGCTGCCTTGGCAATCAGTTTTCCCTTCGGTGCTTAGCTCAAAGCACGTCCAAGCCTGCCACAATCATCTCAGTTATTCATGTCTGTGCTATTTACAGGTGAGGTTTGAACCTGGGATCTCTTAGAAGCTCTTTGCAGTTGCTTAAGATATATTTGAGACAAGGCTAGTCTGTTCTAACCTGAGTTAGGGAGTAGGAAGGCAATAGTTCCCAAAAGCAGATCGATGCAAAGCCAAGACACAGAAAATGTTGTTCATGAATAGTGATGGGCCTTCAAATTGTGTTCCCAAACCAGCTCCAATAAATGAGCTGCTTACCTCTCCATTAAAGTGGGAGTGTGACCAGCTCACTCTTTGTCACTTAGAGAATAAATGACTCTAAATATAAAATCCAGTGTTTTATCAGTAAAGGAGACTGAAGTTCTACCATTTGCAGGAAAATGGATGGAACTAGAAGGCATTGTGCTAAGGGAAATAAGCTGGTCACAGAAAGACAAATGTTGTAAGTTTCCTCTCATGTACAGAACTTTAAAACAATGAGTGAAACAAGGACCTCAATGTTGAAGATCAATAGGGAACTTGAAAGGGGGATTGTGGGCCGAGCGGCGGTGCATGCCTTTAATCCCAGCACTCAGGAGGCAGAGCCAGGTGGATCTCTGTGAGTTCGAGGCCAGCCTGGGCTACAGAGTGAGATCCAGGATAGGCACAAAGCTACACAGAGAAGCCCTGTCTCGAAAAACCAAAAAAAGTTGTGGGATGGGGAATGTGGCATGGGAGTGTGTGATACTTGCATGTGTCGGATTGTCAGAGTGAACCCACTGACAGACAATTCATATGTTTGTTTGCTTTAATTTTTTGAGAGAGGGTCTTTCTGTGCAGCTTTGGCTGTTCTGGAACTTGCTCTGTAGACCAGGCTGGCCATGAACTTAGAGATCTGCCTGTTTCTGCTTCCCAAGTGCTGGGATCAAAGGTGTGCACCACCATGCCCAGTTGTAATCCTATGAACATTCATTAAACTAAAGAATAATCCTTGAAATAAAGGCACTTATACCCATTGTGGCATTTTATCCACTTTGATTTCTCATTTGAAGATTTCTTTCTCTACGCTAAGGAATGGTGCTGTACCATTTTGCAGAAAGGGGAGGGACTTATCCAAAGGTACACATTAGCTCCCAGGTGGAGGCAAGTCTGAGAATTCTGGGGTTTACTCAGCCATCCTAAGGTAGGTCATCACCACAGGGCTAGAGAGTTGACTCAAGGGCTAAGAACATGTACTGCTCCCCAAGTAAACTGAGTTCAATTCCCAGCACTCACATCTTGGTTCCCAGCACCCATGGTGGATCACTGGCACCTGTAAAACCAACTCTTAAGAGATTGGATGCATCTGGCATCTGCATTTATACACACACACACACACACACACACACACACACACACACACATACACACACAGTATCACCACACAGGCCTTCATTCTGAATTCTGAACTAGGCCAATAGGATTAAAATTCTTTTAAAATTGTTTTTAGAACTCACAAGAGGGTGAAAGAACTTGCCACACAGCCTGCCAACCAACCTGAGTTCAATCCTTGGATCCCACTGTGGAACGAGCAAACCAACCCCTGCAAATTGTCTTCCTACTGGTCCTCACTCACTATGGCCCTCCCCTAGTGATAATCAATATAAAATAAAATAAAATGGCTTTTGCTGCGCTGAGTGTGGTAGCTCATGACTGTAATCTTAGTACTCTGGAGGCTGAGCGGTTGGATCACAAATTCGAGGCTAGTCTAAGCTAGGGATGAGGGCTATTTTTGCTCAATTTGTGATGTCATTTCGATTCTCATGGTGACAGAGAGTGTGCTAGGACAATTCGATTAAGGCTGGGACCTAGAAGCCCCTCCCTGTCAGGTCAGAGCTGGCAGAAAGAAGGTTGAGCAGAGCGAGTTGGGAAGGTGAGCACCCTTGACATAGGCAGAGGTGCCCTGTGGCTCCCAGCTCCCTCCAGCTCTCACAGGCTTTGCTCCCAGCTCCTGCTGCTGGTTGCCTCCCCAGCAGCTGCCTCAGCTACCCCCACCACTGGCCTGGCTGGCTCTCCGCTCTCACCGAGCTCCACCTTCCTGGTGGCTGGATACACATAGCTTCGGGAATTTTCCTGCAAGCTCTGATTTGTCCAGCTGCACACATGTTTTTCCAATAGTGGCTAGGGACTGCTCTCTAGACAGACAGTCCATGCTGGGAGCACTTCCCCCATCTGTGACTGGCTCTGCCTCCTGGTCTCAATCCTGACAGCACTTACAGATTTCTCTTACTTTAAATGAAAAATAGCACAAGAAAATAATTGTTCTGGTTTGTAGGGTGGGTTCCTGCCTGATATTTAGAGTTTGTGTATCCCGTGTGGTTGATTTACACACAGGAAATAAGGAAGAGGGATTATTAAATGAGCCCTATACACAGACCAAAGTGGGTAAAGGACTGAGAAAGGACTACCTGGGGGGGGGGAATCACATTCTTTGACCTTATAAACTAAAAAGATGGAAGTGGGGAGGAATTGGTAGTGGAGCCATTTTGCAGACTGAGCATTTTCATGGCATTTTGCCATGAGCTCCTTGGGTCAGAGCCAAAGAAAAGAAACTGTCAAGTCTGTGTCCTGTAAGTATCCACTGAGCTGAAAGAGAAAGGAGTGGGTCTCACCTAGGAAATCAATTCTTTAAATATGGAGCATGAAGTTACATGTGGGTGAGAGTGAAGATTCATAAACATTAAAAAAAAACCCACCTGGATACTGCTGCAATGTAACCAGGGCTTTGCTGTTAGAGAAACACATCAGCAGTCCTTCCCTTTCTCATCCTAAGGCCCTGCGGCAGGAAAAGTAACTGTTCCTAAACTTTCCAATAGAGAAGAATGTTGACACTGAACCTGTATGTGCGTGGTGTGTGGTGGTGGTGGTGTGTGTGTGTGTGTGTGTGTGTGTGTGGTGTGTGTGTGGTGTGGTGTGGTGTGTGGTGTGTGTGTGGTGTGGTGTGGTGTGTGGTGTGTGGTGTGTGTGTGATGTGGTGTGTGTGGTGTGGTGTGTATGTGTGGTGTGGTGTGTGTGGTGTGTATGGTGTGGTGTGTATGTGTTTGGTGTGTGTGTGTGGTGTGGTGTGTGTATGTATGTGTGTATGTGATGTGGTGTGTGTATGTATGTGTGTGTGTGATGTGGTGTGTGTATGTATGTGTGTGTGTATGTGTGTATGTGTTGTGAGTGTGTGTGTATGTGTGTGTGAACTTGTGAGTGGAGGTCTCTGTCTTCACCTTAATTTTGGAGACAGGGTCTCTCACTGAACCTGGAGCTCCCTCTCTCTTGTCTGGGCAGTGAGCCCTGGGATTTGTCGGTCTCCCTGTTACGCTCCCAGCCCCACCTCACTGATTTTTTGTTTGTTTGTTTGGTTGGTTGGGGTTTTTGTTTGTTTGTTTGTTTTTTGAGACAGGATTTCTCTGTGTAGCAGTCCTAACTGTCCTAGAACTCGCTCTGTAGACCAGGCTGGCCTCGAACTCACAGAGATCGCCTGCCTCTGCCTCCCGAGTGCTGGGATTAAAGGCGTGCGCCACCACCGCCCGGCCTCACTCGGTGTTTATGTGGATGCTGAGGACCTGAACTCAGGGGCCTCTGTTTGCACTTTAGTCACTGAGCCTCCCCAGCCCAAAATTGAACCCTTCTCCTAGGAACCTCTATGTAAATGCCCCATGGCCTTTGTTCTTCCAAGATCAGCCTTGTTCGACTCCCCCTTGCATCCACACAGTGAGCTTTTACACCCAGTTAATGCATGCCTGCCTCAGGTGGCTGGTCACTTTATCAAATCAGAGGTGACTGACTTTGCCAGTTCTCTTCCCCTACTCTGAATTAATTAGCCTGGCTCACAGAGCAGTAAAATTTTATTGCCATCAAGCAAATATAAATTACTTTCTCCTTGGATGATTTTTTAAAATCTTTTAGTTCTTGTGTCTAGAGCACCCACTTACCGTACACAGAGCTAATGCAGAAAGAGGGTAAAGAGTAGGAAATGCCTGTGTGTCAGTCCTCTGCAGGGGACCTTCTCCTCTGTGGGTCACATGAACACACATAGGAAGGTGCAAATGGGATAACGACTAGCTCATCCTCAAGGACCCAGATAAGAGATCTTGCACTGGGTATGATACAGGGTTGTGACTCCAACACTCCGGAGGCTGAGAGAGTTCAAAGCCAGCCTTGGCTACAGAGTGACACCTTCCAAAAGAGAAGGAAGACAGGGCTAGAGATGGCTCTGTGGTTGAGAGCACTTGCTGCTCTTACAGAGGACCTGAGTTCAGATCCCAGCACCTATGTTAGGTGGCTTATAACTACCTGTGACTCCAACTCCAGGAGATCCTACACCTTCTTCTTCTGGCCTCCATGGGCACCTGTGTGTGCGCTCGTGCTTGCACACACACACACACACACACACATACACACACACACACACACACACACACACACACACAGAGTCTTTTTTGAAAACAAAGTAAGAAGGGACAGGGATGTAAATGGCTCATTTGGCAAACTGCTTGCCTTGCGCACATTAGGACCTGTGTTTGATTACCAGAACTCACATTGAAAAAAAAAAACTAAATGCACAGTGGCACCCACTTGTAATCTCAGCACTGGGGAGGTGGAGACAGGTCCCTGTTGCTCACTGTTCAGCCAGCCTCGCCTACTCAGTGAGCACCAGGTCAATGGGATGGATATTCTATGTCAAAAAGAAACTAAGGTAGATAGTTCATAGGTTGATGGTTAGTTGTTTTTTGTTTTGTTTTGTTTTGTTTGTTTTTTCGAGACAGGGTTTCTCTGTGTAGCTTTGCGCCTTTCCTGGATCTCGCTCTGTAGACCAGGCTGGCCTCGAACTCACAGAGATCCACCTGTCTCTGCCTCCCAAGTGCTGGGATTAAAGGTGTGCGCCACCACCGCCTGGCTATGATTAGTTTTAATTGTCAGTTTGATCCCAATCTACAATCACCTGGAAAGAGACTCTTAATAAGGGATTAGCTAAATCAATGATTCTCAACCTGTGGGCCTTGACCCCTTTGGCAAACCTCTATCTCCAAAAATATTTACACTGCAATTCATGACAGTAATGACATGACAGTTATGAGGTAGCAACAAAAGTCATCTTACGGCTGGGGTCACCACAGCATGAGGATCTGTATTAAAGGGTCGCAGCACAAGGAAGGTTGTTCTAGATCTTGTCTGTGGGGGATAGTCTTGATTACATTGATTGATGTAGGAAAATCCAGCCCACTGTCGGTGGCATCATTCATTGGGCTTGAGTCCTGAACTGTGTGAGTAGAGACCGTGAGCTAGCTGAGCAGTAAGCACACATGCTCTTGACTGCAGATGTGCTGTGACCAGCCACTTCAAATTCCTGCCACCTTGACTTCCTTGAAGATGGACTGCAAACTAAATTGTGAGCTCAAAAACAAACAGGCAGAAACCCCAAACCTTCCTCCCCTAAGTCACTTTTTTTTATTTTACCATAGCAGCAGAACTGAAATCAGGAGAGTTGACGGCTGTCCTCCACAAGCACATGTCCCTCCCCCCAGAACAGAAACATGTACACAGAAAAAGAAAAGGAAGCTATCCTTTCATACCTTGACGTCCCAAAGAACCAAACTCCTTCCTGTCTCTGTGTGTAATTTCACCTGCTCCAAAACCCAGCTCTTAAGAGCTGCAACTGGAACCAGTGACCCCAGACTTGCTAGTTAAGAAAACAGACGCCTGTTGTCTCACACTTCCAGAGTCCAGACATCAAGATCAAGACTTCTGTGGGTCAAGCTCGTCCTGGTTTCTGGCAATTGCTAGCAATTGGTGCTCCTTGGCTGGTCCTCCACCACAGATGTGCCTCTGTTATCATCTCTAACTTTCTCCCTTATTGATTTGTATCAAATTTCTCTCTTTTCTTACAAGAATATTTGTCACTGAAACTTAAGTTCCTTCCAGATAATCCAGGATGCTCTTAACTTAATGACAACTGTAAAGATCCTTTTAACATATAAGGTCACAGTGGGCAGTGGTGACGCACGCATTTGATCCCAGCACTCCGGAGGTAGAAACAGGCAAATCTCTTGTGAGTTTGAGGCCAGCCTGATCTACAGAGCAAGCTCCAGGATAGGCACCAAAGCTACACAGAAACCCTGTCTCGAAAACAAACAAACCAACAAACAAATAAACCATACAAGGTCACATTCACAGGTTGTAAGGAGGACCAGGAGGACACATCTTTTGGGGACTGCCATTCAACCGACTACAAAGTTTCAGCTGCTTGGATGCAGAATGTCTTTGTGTGGTTGTTTGCTTTTTTGTTTGCTTGTTTTTGCTTTATTTCACTTTCATTTATTGATTTATGTTTGAGATAGGGTCTTTCTAGGCAGCCCAGGCTACCCTCATATTATAATTCTCAAGGGCTGTGCCTCCCAAGAGCTAGGTGTACACCATCCACT
>CABHPH010150457.1:864-48277 GCA_902168325.1 Peromyscus nudipes
TCTCTCTCTCTCTCTCTCTCTCTCTCTCTCTCTCTCTCTGGCCGAGACAGGGTTTCTCTGTGTAGCTTTGCGCCTTTCCTGGATCTCGCGCTGTAGACCAGGCTGGCCTCGAACTCACAGAGATCCGCCTGGCTCTGCCTCCCGAATGCTGGGATTAAAGGCATGTGCCATTGCCGCCCGGTGGATGCATTTTCTTGATGTAAAATATAAATACGATAACAAACTCTACCCATATTCCCAACTATCTTTTTTCTTTTCTTTTTTTTTTTTCTATTACAAACAAACAAGTCAGGCGGTGGTGGAGGTAGACAGATTTCTGTGAGTTCAAGGCCAGCCTGTTCTAAAGAAACAGTTCCAGGGCAGCCAGGACTACACAGAGAAACCTTGTCTTCAAAAACCAAAAACCAAAAACCAAAACCCTAAAACCAAACAAGCTATGTTCTCCTTCTCTCCTCAGTAATAGATTTCTCCTTTGGTTTTATATTTGTACTACTCATGTGAATTTCAGCTTGCCTTTTCTAGGAGGACTGTTGTACACCAACGTACGTACCACTCAAAACTGAGGGGTTCTTAGTGTGCTTATTAATTAAAGGGTAGAGGAAAACCTTCAGGGCGACAGGGCAAAGTGTTCAAAAGCATAGTCTATGAGAATGGAAAACACTTAGAAGTTTTCAAGTTGTTGTTTTAAAAAAATTGTAAGTACCTGGCATACCTAAAAACAAACAAGAAAAACCTACGGTACACAGTCCAAGCCAAAATTCTCAGTTTCGCTTTTTAATATTTTGATATATCCCTCCGCCTCGTGTTTTTGAAGGCACTGTGCTTTGACGTATATAT
The DNA here is from genome assembly GCA_902168325.1 of Peromyscus nudipes. Classification (NCBI taxonomy): domain Eukaryota; kingdom Metazoa; phylum Chordata; class Mammalia; order Rodentia; family Cricetidae; genus Peromyscus; species Peromyscus nudipes. The sequence goes on from CABHPH010150457.1 coordinate 1,702, forward strand.
ATATATTTTTAAAGTAAGGTAATTATTTACCAAGTGAGTTGAGTAGGCTTCTGAAATGTTATGAAAGAGGGGAGCCATGTACGAACTCTGTACGACTCTTGTGTGACGTGGGGGGGGGGGCGGATTCTTTTGTTGGGGGCAAGGATTCCACTTTTGAGACTGTTGTGCGTGGACCTCGGGGATTCCTTCGCTCAGACGACACCTCCCTGCCCTGGGGTGAGGACGTCTCGCGCGTTGTGGGGAGACCATTCCTCACAGTGTCGCCTGGGACCCCACTTTTGAGCTCAGTGTTGGCTCTCCGTGGGCCTCAGCTTCCTCCATCGACCAAGACTGCAAGGGATACCAAAAGTTGCATGGTCCGAGTGAGTAGTGGGGAGACGCCATTTGCTTAGACGGGGCTGGTTAAAAATTCTCTGTGTGGAGGCCATTTCCTGTCAGCCAAGGCTTGCCAAGAGCACCCAGCCTCTGCTTCTGGTGTCTCCTTGGAGAGAGCACAGAGTGGCCGTTTCCCGCTCTTCCACCGGCAGTAGGATCCCCGCGGCTGAGGAGCACAGGGCGGGTAGTGAGGTAGGACCCCGGGGGGCGCCTCCCTGCGAGTTCACCCGTGGACTCGGCGCCATGGCCTACTCTCGTGCGGCTGAGGCGCGGGCCCTTCCGGCCGCCGTTCTCTTCCGCTCGCCTCAGGTACAGCGCGGATCCCTCCGCCGCAGCGTGCGCTGCCGGCAGCGCGGCGCTCGGCTTTCCGGCAATACCCGGATGGACGGGTAATGGCCGCCATCTGGGACTCGCAGGCAATGGGGACCACGACAGGTATTCCCTGTGTGCGGAGCCGCCAAGACCGGTTAGCATGTCGGGACGCACAGAAGGACAGCAAGGGGCAAAGGGAGAATTTGAGGGTTATCAGGGCTCCCCCAAAGGTCTAGGGATCCGCCTCTTGTGATAGGAAGCTCATGTTAAATAGTCCCGTCCATTCAGCGCTTCCGCCCAACTTGCTGCAAAGTTTTTCTAGAGAAGCCCGTGGTTTTTAGCCCAGGGCTTTTGCCAGCTGTGAGAGCTGGCCATTCTCGTCTCAGCTCGGGCTTGCTGTAAGTTTGTCTGTGTCCACTCTCCACGGGCTGAGAGCCTAGGACTTGGGCGCGAGCGCGGCGACAGTATACTTCCGCGCGTCCGAGGGGCAGCGGAACTCCGGGGAAAGGGGCGGATCGGGCGCGGCGTTTGGGGGCGACGCGGGGCGTTTGGCGCGCGAAGCCATCGCTAGTCGGGCCCCGCGGCTGGTGGAGACAGGATGGGCGTCCCTCAGCCCGCACCCCTCGAGCTGTAGGTTCGCTGGCCCGCCTCGACGGCATCCCTACTATGGGCCCAGTCTATGGCTTTTGGGGGCTGCTCCTTGCAGAGACTCCCCACTCTCTGGCGCACGCACTCCGCGCCCTCTTCAGAGTTGGGCAAAAAAGTGGTCCTCTTTGCAGACTCCCTCCCAACCACACCCAGTGGCAGATGGATTTCTTTGTAACTGGCTTTTTTACTTGTAGGGTCCATCTTGAATCTGTTCTTAACATGGTGTCTTCTTTGTTAAGTGTGTAGTCTCTGAGTAGATGGCTTTGGTAATTCAAAGTATATGGCCTGAATGCATATATGATAATGTGTTTTAACTCTTCTCTAGACCAGTGGAACAGATGGAGCCTCGAAGTTTAGAAAGCAAAAGTTAAGGGTTAGTTTTCTCTTTAGGTTTAAATTTGGAGCATTTAGGTTGGTGAATTATTTTTTCAAGTCTTGAAAATAGGGGGGAAAAGTCAATTTTTAAGGAATTCATGAGAATGTTGAACTGTCTGTGATTATCTCAGGGATGCAGTGTAAAAATAACTCATATCGTGGTAGGAGCGTCATTAATTTGAAAGTCTACTTTTTAGGCACTCTTTATTAATACTAATTGAATTGCTCTTTTTCCAGCAAAACAGATCTGACTTGAGTGTGCTCTAGTATGGTCAGAGTGAATAGAGAACATTTAAGGTGACTCACTAGAATTCCCTAACATTTTTTAAAGTTATTTCTGCAACTCTGTGCAGATGGGTTTATTATCAAAAATACAAAGCTGTATTTTTTTTTTGAGAAATTCATAAAAGGCAGCTCATATGAACACTTTGGGGGTATTGGCACTCTATGGGGTGGGTAATCACATAGACCTTATTGTTTTCTTTCTTTTTTTTTTTTTGCCAAATTATGATTACCAATTCAAAACATTATGTGTCTGGTGTTTGAAAGGATAAACGGGCAGCAATTACAATGAATATCTACTGTGTGATCTCATAGTATATAAACTTTTAACCTGAGGATTTTATCTTTGCATACTTCATATCTTCCTATATCTTTTCTGAAAATAGTATACTGTGATTCCAAAAGCTGCTGTATTTTGAAATATTCTGAATGAGGAATTTTTTTTATCTAAATATAGTTTGATTTAAAAAATATCATACAATGCCACAATGCCCTTTTAATGTACTTTTATTGCTGCTTTTTGCAGTTGTTTGGGATTGTTCTCACTGAAGCAGTGTGTCCTATAGAACACTTAAATATGACCAGTCTTCCTATTTTCCTTTTTTTTTAAATGCAAAGTTTGAATCCTGCATTTCTTCAGGTATTCTAGTAAAAGGTTTTTTGCAGTAAGCGGAAGAAAAGGGTTATTACAAAGTTTCAAAATTGTTGTTGTCTGCTCTCATGTGTAGACTATGAATTTATTCATACTGGCTTCACATGGTCAATTTTCATGGGATGTTAGATACCAGCACTGAGCATCATCAAGATGCTTTTGTAGTGGTCACATAAGTGGTTCAGAATCGGATGCCGTACTAGTTCTGTTTTTCTGATTTGGGTGGGGCAAGAACAGTTTTCTTTTTATTGTATTAAATGATACTAATGCATTAGATAACTTCTTACATTTTGAGTTGTGACTTTTGTGTTATACAAGTTATGACATGTTATCACTGGATATCAATGATATGCTTATGCCTAAGTACAGAGGATCTTAAAAACAAACTTAATATGCCTAAGTTAAATATGAAGTGTAATTGACAAAGGAGATTTTACTTTTGCAGTTAGAATTTTAAAATCTTGATTTTTCAATTCCAGATATCATCTCTTTTGATCACTGTACCTGATTATGGCATTGTCCAAGCATTAAGTTGTGTGCCTTTGTTCCTGGGAGAAAGGTATGATAAGGATTGGAGTACTAGAGTAGATAAGTCTATCAAGTAGTAAGTTTACATGTTTTAGTACTGGATTAAATAAACTGGATGGTTATATGTATGTGAATTTTCTAAGTGACTTTAGTGTTTTATTTTTGACAGAATAGAAGGGACTTCTACAGAAGTTTTCATTTTAATGTAAGCAAAAAGTAATTTGGGTTTCATAGTTTATTTAATGTTTTGTAATATGTCACAGTAACAGTAAATACAGAGGTAGCGTTAAGGGATTCTAGATAATGACCAATAAAGAGAAACATGGTAGAAACATGTTTCAAAGCTCTATAAATTGCCAGAGTCTATGCTTTAATTTAGCAAGTGCTACTCAATGCACCTAAAGAAAGACAGCAATGTATATTCACATTATAATTAATGGTATCTACTTTGTTAGAAAAGGTAGTGGAGAATCACTAAAGAATTATGACTGGTTTCCTGGGATAAACATCTGAATAACCTGATACAGACAAAAAGAATGGCAAATTCTAAGAGGTATAAAATTGTAGTTGAAAATATTGTGCCCTTGTACAAAAACATGGTTTAATCTACCCTTGACACAAAGATACCTGCCATTTGTTTGTGTTAGTTAGGTCGTGATATCTTTAAAGTGGGTACCACAATGTCTTTTAATTCTCCTCTCCAAATGCATTAAGTATATACTAAATTAGCTGAAGTTGATTATACTATTTTACATTACTTGGTAATCATAACCATGTTCTTCCGTGAACTCTATCAATAGATTTCGTTATTTTTAGGGCCTTTTTTCACAAAGGCATAAATTTTTATTTATTTAGAAATTAATGTCTGACAGCTATATTGAGTAGAACAACAAATTGAGTTGAGATACCAAGTTATCATTTATGGTCCTTCCTTGAGTAACTTCTTTTTATATAACATGTTTGACACCTTGCCAGAGTTTCATGGTACTTTGTTCCTTAGTAAAATAATGATGAATGTAGAGAATTTTCAAAACTGCGTTTGATGTGTACTGTGTAGAAAAAGTGACCTCATGAATAGTGAAAGCATTGCATGAAGTGAAGTGAATAAGAAATTGCAGCATGATTACATACTAAAATAATTTGGATTATACATGTTGCAGAATTGATGCTATGAATTGGTATTGCTACATGAGTGTCAGAAAAATAGACTGTATTTGAGTTTAAAAGCTTAGGCTTCACAGGGGTCTCATTTCAAGAAGTAATAATAGATAAAAATAAATATTAGCTCTATAGACAGTTATTAATGCCATTTTGTTGATGTTAAATATAAAGTATACCTAAATGGTATGAAGTTATCCATTGTGGTAAAAGCCTTATTGTATCTATCTTGAAAATTTAAAATAAAAGGTCATCGGGCTAGGGCTATAGCTCTGTAGTAGAGTGTTTGCCTAGCATGTGTCAGGCTCTACATTCAGTTCTCAGGCTCTCAGTAAACAAAAGGTCATAATTAACTTGAAATGCAATTCTCTTTCTTAAATATAACTGATTTTTTTTCTTACCTCACCCTTTTTGAGAAATCCTTTAGTAACGGACAAAAACTATACTTCTTTTAGAAATAAAACTAGTCAAAGTGATGTGGCAGTAGATAACAAAACAGTTTGATAGACAGGATAAGGAATGAACTTGAATATTTGATTACTTGTAGAATGAATCTCCTGAAGGGCATGGTGGGACATGCCTTTGATCCTAGCATTCAGAAGGCAGAGTCAGGAGATTCTCTGTGAGTTCCCAGGACAGCCTGGTCTACAGAGTGTGCTCCAGGTAGCCAGGGCTACACAGTGAGCACTTGTCTTGTACTAGGAAGGACGTAAAAGTTAATGTGTCGCTTGCTTGTTAGATGCTGGTGTTGTCTAGGATCATGTATTCTTTCCTCATAGCCAGATTATGTACCTTCACATTTAAGATATAACAGTTTAAGTGTACCTGTGTTTGCAAACTTTTCTTATAAACAAACAGAAAAAGAAAAAAGTCTTAAGATTAGACTTTGTGGGCCATATGGCTTCTGTTACTGCTATCAGCTGTCATATGACAAATAGTCATAGACAATATGTAAACAAACATGGCTTGTGTTTCAGGGAAATTTATGAAACAGGCTGTTGACGAAGTTTATCTGATAGTTTGTTATGGTGATATTTGTACTGAAATGTGAGTTTATTCATATGTTAATAAAGTTGCCTGGGAGTCAGAGCTAATAGCAAGCCATAGCAGAAGCTGGGCAGTGGTGGTGCATGCCTTTAATCTCAGCACTTGGGAGGCAGAGCTAGGCGGATCTCGTGTGTTCAAGGATACAGCCAGCATGGAGATACACGCCTTTAATCTCAATACCAACCATAGAACACCTGGAAGTCTGTACAGACAGGCAGTGATGAGGAGGTTATGTGGTTGGGTTTACAACCAATGAGAAGGCAGAATAGAAAGTCAATAAAAAGGACAAACACACAGGAAGTAGGTCTCTTTGCTGAGGAGGACTGCAGCAGCAGTGAAGGGTAAGGTTTTTAGCTCTTAGCTATTGCTCTGACCTCTTGGGCTTTCATCTCTGCATTGGCTCTGTGTTTCTTATTTAACAAGACAGTTACATCTACAGTTTGTGGTTTGCCAGCCTCTGTGGTGGTAACTTGATGGACATTGTGTTCCACAAGCTCTCACAGATTTGTCCAGCGGCCAGCATCTGTGCCATCCCCTGCAGTTACTGTAGGTGAGTGGTCTTTTGTTTCCTAAGGATGATTTTGATTTACTCTCAACTCCATTCCTTCTGATCTACCCAGGGCATTGCTCCTACATTGTTTTTCTATCCTCAGCTTAAAAAAATTCTACCAGATCATTTTCATAAATATTCATTCATACTATATAGTTTCGCTTATTAAAAAAACAACAGACACTTCAGTTCTACCTGTAGATCTTTGGTGGTAAACTCCCTGAAAGAGTTGTCCCATTTTTCTCTTAAATCTATACTGTTCTAGCTTCTCTATTAACTCCTTCAAAACTATCCTAGCCATTGTTGCTGGGGATTGTGACCTTAAAACCAGTGGTAATTTCTGTCTTATCTCATTTAATAGAATTGATTAATCTCCTTTTCTTCACCTTGCTTTTAGAATACTGTTATTCCTAGCCACTTCTGGAGTCACATGACTGCACTGTCAGCAGTCAGGCAAAATGCTTACACACTCCAGGGCCTTATGTCCTATGTAATCCGTGCACAGCTTGGTCATGTAATCTGCTCGGCAATATGATCACGTAATCTATGCACATGTGTGGCAAAGCTACATAAGCACGTACACTCATCCACGAGGTGACCTATAAAAGCAGACTTTGCCTGCTCGCGCTCGCGCGCGCGCGCTCTCTCTCTCTCTCTCTCTCTCTCTCTCTCACTAGAGGTAAGTGCATCTCCTTCCCACCCCTCCAACTCCCCCACTCCCACACCTTTCTTTTCTGTAGGCCTACCCACCTCCACCCTTTCCCTTCCCTAATAAAAACTCTTATAGTGAGTTCCGTTGTACCTCGTTTTCTCTCACCTGGTAAATAATGCTGAGAAATAAATAACAAATACCACATTCTCATTTAGCTTTAGTCTCAGTGGATGTTCCTTTTTTACCTCACTTACTTCATCTTTTCCTCCTAAATACTGTGATTTATTTTTTCTTTTCTTTCCACCCCCAACAGAGTTTCTCTGTGTAGCCCTGGCTATTCTGGAACCTGCTATGTAGACCGGGCTGGCCTCGAACTCATAGAGATCCGCCTGCCTTTGCTGGGATTAAAGGCATGCGCCACCACTGTCCAGCAATACTGTTATATCTTGAGACTTTAGGCTTTGAACTTTTCTTTTTACTTATGCTTTGGTGATTTAATTGTGTCCCAAGTACATAAATACAACCACAGTTATATCCTGGTGACCACTGAAATTTTATCTTTTAGCTAGAACTCTGTATGTTTCATGCAATACTCATTATACAATTCTGTAGCACGAATCTTAAAAGGTCTTATTAATAAAATCAAAGCCGGAGCCAGGTATTGGGTTAAAGCTGAAAGATTAGAGAAACAGAACAAGCCACAGCCACCTCACCTTGCCAGTTCTTCAGCTGATCCTGTTTCCTCAGACTGGAAGCCTCTGAGTTCGCATCCAAATGAATCTCAGCTGAACTGCTCAAAAGCCTAAAAGCTTAACCAGGCTCTAGTTCCTGGTCCTCACACCTTATATACCTTTCTGCTTTCTGCCATCACTTCCTGGGATTAAAGGCATGAGTCACCATGCCTGGCTGTTTCCAGTGTGGCTTTGAACTTACAGAGATCCAGATGGACCTCTGCCTTCGGAATGCTAGGATTAAAGGTGTGAGTGCCACCATTTTCTGGCCTCTGTATCTAGTGGCTCTTCTGTTCTCTGACCCCACATAAGTTTATTAGGGTGCACAATATTTTGGGGAACACAATATCACCATACAATTCCACTTCAATGTCAGATGTCCGGAATTGTGCGTGGGTATAATTGACCTTTTGATACACTTCCTTGCTATTTCTACAGCTTTTTTTTTTTTTTAAATCTCAGTAAATGTTTGACATACATTCTAATTACATTAGAATACTTATGGCTTACAGTAGAGCATAGTTCTTCCAGTTACTGGATTTGGAAGTTTTAGTTGCTTTTGATAGCTCTCTTTATGTCAGAGAAGATAGGTCAATACGTTTTGTAGGTGCTTTCTTCAAAATCAGTTCAGAACCCAACTATGCCTTCTAGATTCTGCTATGTCACTATCATCTTGTACAAGATAATCATAATACCCTTAAATTGGTCCCTTAATAACTTCCATATCTCTCCCATATCTTCTATTTTTTATATAATAACTCAGATGGTCTCATTTAAAAGCAGTTCAAGGGCTAGGGAATGTAGGTTAGTTGGAGTATACTTGCCTAGCATGTCCAAGGCACTTTGAAGGAAGAAACAAAAATAACAGTTCAGTTCATGTCCCATCTGAAGTAGCTTCCTGTCTCATTCAGAGTAAAACCAAATTGCTTATACCTTCAGGCCCTATTTCTGTCCCCAAATTATATCTTTGATTTTATATTACTTGGCCTTTCATTCTTTCTGATCCAGTGATACTGATATATCCAAATATGTTAGGCATGCTGCACACTCAGGATCCTGGCACTTACTATTTCTTTACTGAGAATGCCAGCTCTCTCAACTTCTCCTTTCTTTCTTTTTGTTTATTATTTAGAGGTAGGGTTGTACTGTGTATCACTGGCTGGCCAAGAACTAAGGCTGGTCTCATACAGAGATCCACCTGTCTGCTTCCTGAGTCCAGGAACTAAAAGCAAGTGCTACCACACCGGTGGCCCTGTCTCTACTTTTAACTTAACTTTCTTCTTTTGGCAGTGTTGAGGATCGAACTCAAAGCCTTATAGACAGTGTTAGACAAGTAAATATCACTGAGCTACACGCCAGGACCCTGTAAGAACTTTTGAAGTGAGATTTTCCTGATACTATGTTAAAATAATAGCACTCTGGTTCTTCCTTTCTCCATTGTTTTATCTGCTCTTGCTCCCTTTGAATAGAGTATCAGTATTCTTCATTCTCTAAACAGAGTGTTAGCTCCACAAGGGGAGGGATTTTTATCTGCCCCCCTACCCCTATTGTACTCCTGATACTTAGAGGAAAAGACTAGTACTGTTTTGGAGCACTATGTTGATGGAGCAGCAAAGAACATTATAGGTACAGTCCTTATTTGGTTCACACCGTAGTGTAGAGTTAGAATATATAAATTGGCAGATAGTTAAAATGTTGCCAACACATTGTAAAAGTCTAATGAAAGCCATAAAAGATATCTTTTAATTTCAAAAAGACATAAAATAGAGTTTTTATTTCTTGTTGAGAAGGGGGGTGATTTGTAGGTTAAGAGAAGGCTTTGCTGAAGTGGGTACATTTGAGCTCAACCAGAAAATGAAATGAATGTAGCCCTTTGAGATAGAATAGTTCAAGCAAGGAGTAACAAATGCAGAGGCAAAGTGAAGAAAGGAATATCTAAGGAGTTAGGAGACCATGCTGGCTTGCTAGAGTGTGTTTACAGGTGGCAAATGTGGTATGAGATGAAAGTGAAGAGAGGTGACAAGGATAAGGTCTGGTTTCCTTTTTTAATAATCACAAAGATTTGTTTTTAATAGTTTTAAATTTTGTATAGGTGTGTATGTGTCTGCATGTGGGTATATATGTTGCTATGTGGGTTCTCTGTGTAGCCTGGCTGTCCTGGAACCCACTGTGTAGACCAGGCTGTCCTCAAACTCACAGATATCTGCCTGCCTTTGCCTCCTGAGTGCTGGGATTAAAGGTGTGCACCACTACTGCCTGGCTATAGTATTCTATTATGTAATATCCTGAGATCAGCCCAATGGACTTAAGGTTTAAGTAAGGGAACATTGTGACTTATATTAGTAGATTATTTGACTCCTGCCTAGAGAATGCATTTTACTTTGTTTTATTTTATTTCAGTATTATATTATTTTATTTGCATGGTGTTTTGCCTGCATGTGTATCTTTGTACCACTTGTGTGTAGTGCCCATGGTAGGGAGAAGATCCCTTGGGACTAAACTTCCAGATGGTTGTGAGCTGCCATGTGAGTGCTAGGAATTGAAACTTGGTCCTGTGGAAGAGCAACTATTGCCCTTACCTGCTGAGCCATTTTTCCAGCCCTAGAGAATGTATTTAGAAGAATGTGATAGATAGGAAGGAAGCATGGATGCCACTTAAGAAGACTGTTACTTTCCCTCAAGTTAGAGCTGACAGTGGCTGGACTAAGGTGATGACATTGAATATCGAGAGAAGGGGAGTGAGGATACAAGATACATTTTGAAGATAGAATAGATTAATATTACTTGAGGGTTATGTTTGTGGTGGCTTGAATAAGAACGGCCCCGGTATGCTCATATATTTGAATGTTTAGTCATCAGAGAGTGGCACTATTTGAGAAGATGTAAAAGGATTAGAAGGTATCCTTGTTGGAGGAAATGTATCACTGAGTGTGGGCTTTGAAGTTTCAAAAGCCCAGGTGTGTGTGTGCACTCTCTGTCTTTCTGTCTGCCTGTGGATCCGGATGTGTCAGCTACTGCTCTAGCGCCATGTGTGCCACCAGGCTCCCCATCGTGATAACAGTGGACTAAACCTCTGAAACTGTAAGCAAGCCCCAATTAAATACTAAATTTAATTTATAAATATAAAACTTTCTTTTATAAGACTTGCCTTGGTCATGGTGTTTCTTCACAGCAACAGAACAGTGACTAAGACAATATTTAGTAAGAGAAAGGATAATTCCTTGATTATGTGTTGAATAATAGGATGGATTTTGGTACTCTGTACCAAGATGGAGAATTCTTGGGAGTGGAAATTCTAACCATAGAAAAACATATGAAGAAAAACAGTTTCTATTGTTTTGAGGAAGCTGAGGGGGATGAATTACGTGATCATACATGTTTTCCCAATCAAATAGCAATTTGTCTTTTGAGCCTCTTCTCTGGCCTCCTACATTTAAAAATCTTAATATTTGCCAATTCTCAATCACAACCATAATGTACAGAAGAAAGGCATCAAAGATTAGTCTTTATTCATCACGTACTGTATTAAGTGATCATTTGTTTCATTTTTATACCATTAGTTTTATGATATTACATATTAAGATTATATTTCTGATTTTTAATATTTTAAACTAAACTCAAGATTATTGTAAAGCAAGTTCACATGATCTCTAAAGTTTGTTATAAAATGATTTCATCTGAAATCCTAGAGAATCAGATACAGGAATTGAAAAGAATGAATCACTTAAAAATGTATTAGATGCATGTGTTCCCAGTCTTCTTGGGTTTTGTGCAGAATGAGAAATAGGAAGTAGAGCCTTGAGCTTGTTTGAGAAGTTTGTAAATCATCTGGGGAAGTAAAAAACAAAACACAACATAAGTTCAAAGAGATTGCAGTAAACTGGTGAGCAGTGGCTACTCTTTATATGAATATTCTAAGAAGAGATTAATGTGTAGAAGTTCTGTACTGAGGAGGTAGAATTTGGAAAAGGGTGTTTGACCATTTTAATTTAGATAGAGGAAAAGAGGATGATGAGATGCTTGGTTGAAAAGAAACAGTCTGAGCAAAGGTAAATGTATTGGGCATAGTGAGGAATCAGAGTTTCAGAAGATATAAAGTTCCCCGAACAAAGAACTGCACCTGTATTTCATTTTTAAAGTCCTTTATAGCTGCCTTGTTGAATGGTATATTGTCATATATGCACTAAAATTTTGGCATTTCTAGATCAATACTAGATCGATCACATATGCTTTATGTATATGAAGACAAAATGTTATGTTAATCCTCTATTTCTTATTTTTTGTATTTAATTTGCTTATTCAGGTCACATTGATTGGAAATAAGCAGGCTCTAGTTAGTTTTATATTTATATTACAAAACCTTCCCTTGTTATAGTACAATAGTCTGAGTTCCTTAGGTAGACATTTTAAAATTTTTACATGACTACTGAAAAAGAAAGAAAGAAAGAAAGCTTCAGGTACTTTTTTCCCAAATCATAAAAAGACAGTATTTTGAGGATATTAATGTAAGATCTGCTTTTAAAGAAATAGACAAGGTTTTTGTTGTTGCTTTTATCTTTGTTTTTCTAGATTCTTAGGGAGAATAATTAGTCATTTTTTTTCTATCTTAATGCTGCTTTTGTTTTGTTTTGTTTTCTTCAGTCACTTGTATTCGTATGTCTATTTGCACTTAGCTATCACTGCAGAAAACAGATTGAATTATTGTTAAGGAATGCAGTAGTTATAAAGAAAAAAGTCAGGATAATTATTAGCTTTCTGATCTGCACTGAGGTTACAGAGCTGTGTGCTCAGTCACAAGCACTGCTAAGATTAAAACTATAGGTCTTTTTGTTATTTGTTATTTTTTGCTATTAACTGGAATCTAGTGATTAACCACAGGTTTTCATTCTTAGGCTCTGCAGAGTCTCTTTGCTCTTTGCTCTGTTGTAGGAAGCAAGAATAATTCTAGGAATGGCACCTTGTGATTCTCGCTCTTTTGGGATGCCTCATCCTTGGCATTTTGCTGTGGAATTCTCAGTCTTTGACCCACTGTTTGATTTCTAACCTGTGCCATCATTGCTTCTTTCCTGGTTTCTGACTTTTTAAAAAATTATTACTGCTTTTTGAGATAAGGTCTTGCTGTGTAATGGCCACCCATGAAATCATAATCCTCTTGCCTCTGCCTCCTAAATGCTGGAATTATGGGTGTGCGCTACTATAACCCAATCTTATTTTGTTACTTTGCTCTTCTGATTTTGTACTCTTCAATTTACCTTGTTTTCTAGTGCCATCTATTACTATTTTGGAAATGCTGCTCCTACATTTTCTCCTTATCGACTAGCCATGCTCTGATAACATTTCATATAAGTTCATGGTTGTTGTCTGTAGTCTTGTTCTTCCTTAGCCTTCTCTTAGGCAGACTCTTTGAGCTCGGTCCTGCAGGACCTTTGGGAAAAAATGCTTCTCATGTTTCTTGTTCTTCCGTCTAGATTTCTTGTATGTTTAAGTCCTATTGTTCTTCAAAGGCTTTTCAGAAAGCATACCTTTTTGTGAAACAAGTACAGTTAACATTGGTTTATCCATTATATGTCCTAAGTGTGAGCCATTGGTTACATTTAATGGAAGCAGTATGAGTTGGCTTAAGGCAAAAGAGAGACTTACTTTAAAGATTGAGTTCCAGAATTCAAGGGCAGGACTACATACACGTACGTCCCTAAAGGCTTGTAGTAGTCATGTTGCCCTTTGGTTGCCATCTACATACTTAGGAGGGCTGAAGAGTCTGCTGATTGGGTGTGTTTTATTGTACAGGATATGCTGTCATTTAAAAAATTCATTTGCTATCAGTGGTTTGGTGAGTGTCTTTCTGTAGATTTATTTGCCTTTTAGGTTCTTTTTCCTATCATACAAATGATGACCTTTCCTTCTAACTTGAAAATACATGGTATGATTTAATGTACAACTTCCTTTTTTAAATTAAAAATGTTATACAAACTTATCTTTCCCAATTCAATCACACATTTTTCTGTCTTCTGTATAATGTTTTCTTGTTGATATTTTATAATTTACTTCATCATATTCTTTTTGATTTTTCAAGACAGAATTTCTCTGTGTAGCCCTGGCTGTCATGGAATTCGCTCTGTAGATGAGGCTGGCTTTGAACTTGAACTCGATCCACCTGCCTCTGCCTTCCAAATGCTGGGATTAAAGATGTGTGCTAGCACTGTCTGGCTATCATATTCTTATTAACCTATGTTTGAATGATATTGATACATACTCTTTTTGTAAGGTGTATCCTTTTAAAAATTTATTTTTAACGTGTATGAGTGTTTTGCTTGCATGTGTGTATGTGCACTATATGCATTCGGTACCTGTGGGGCCAGAAGAGGACACAGAATATATCAGTTTAAGGAAAAGTTAGTTAACTAGTACAGAGAATATGACATGGTAGACAGTATTCTAGGTCATTGTTCAAATTCTCTGAAATATCAAAATCCACACTCTTAAAGATAACATTAAAATTTTTAAATAAAACTTTGTCAGATCAAATTTCAGGACTTTCTTAAGGAGTATGTTGAGATGTGTTTGTAGCCATACACACTTACCTAGAGCACTTACCTAGCAAGTATAAGGCCCTGGGTTTAATCTGCATCATTCCCTCTCCTTCTTACCCCACTCCTAAAAAAACCCAAAACAGTATTATGCTGGGCATGGTGATACACACCTTTAATCTTAGAATTGGGGAGGCAGAGGCATAGATCTCTATGAATTGGAGGCCAGCCTGGTCTGTGTAGTGAGTTCCAGGACAACCAGGGCTATGTCTCAAAACAATCAGATAACAAACAAAAATTAGTATTCTATCTAATACGGGCTTCTTAAATTTTTTCCACTCATTGACCACCCTTTTGCCCGAGAAATTTTTATGTAACTGGGTAAATAGGCTTATAAAATAGGTATACAAATAAAATATTTATTGATAATGTATCATAAAAACTTGGTTTAAAACAATTATCTGGTACACATATAATTTTATAACTTAGCAAAGGCTTAAGCAAGTTTGCATACTAATATGATGGATGTGTCTGTTTGTTTTTACATTAAAAAAAATTACAGTTTGTGTCTCCGAATTTCACTTTACTTTAACTTTCCTACCTGTTTGGTGCTGCAATTCCTGGGTCTTCTGAAAAGTCAGAGTGTAAGATGGATCAGTTCTTAACTTTATCAGCCATTGGTCAGAGATTAAGTGCTCTTGGTCATTTACTGCCTATTTGCTTTCCAGCATCTAACATTTTCTTTTTATAATCTCTGCAATGGGAACTCACTGTTAATTTTCCCATAAGAGCTTCTTACGTATTTGATGTTGTATGTGTTTCTTTTCTGCTTCCCTAATTATACTAGTAATGCTGTTTATATTTACTTCTGTGTTGCAGATTTTATTATATAGTCTCTGATCTTTGTACATTTCTACTCACTTGAGAGTTTTTATTGGATATAGAATGCAGTCTTGCGTTTCTCCTTTGCCCTGAAAACTCCATAAATTTCTATTCCATATTCCATATCTCAGCATTTACAACTGGCTAGTATTGGTGTTGGGTATAGCTACCTAATTAGTTGATGCAGTTAATGAAAACTTTAAACCCATTTAAGATAACTCCTATACCATATTTGAATATAATTTTATTTTGTTTTTTAAACTAAAATCTTTTACTAGATAAGTTGTAGGTGTTGAGTTTTATATTCTCTTCCTACTAGTAATTTGCCTAACATTTGGAGGAACTTTGATTTTAAAAATTCAAATCTCTTTTTTTTAAAGAAAAATTACTGTAATTTTTTTTCTTTTGACTTCAAAATTATTTTTCTCATTTACTTTGTTCTCTCTTATATAACATTAGCTGTTTTTTTCTTTCTGTAACCTTGAATCTCATTGTGATTGCCAACCATAGAAGTCTCCCATTTTCAACAGACAGTGATACTCTGAAGATGGTGAATAGAAAAGTCCAGAAATAATCAGTTCATATGTTTTAATTGCATGCTACTCTGAGTGGTGTGCTGAAGTCTTATTTCTGTACATCCTGGGATATGAATTATTTTTGTCCAGCCTGCCCACATTGTATATGCTACCTGCCTGCTAGTCACTTGGGAGGTATCTTAGTTGTCAACTTGATGTTCATGGCGTCATATTTCCCAGTGTAGGAGCTCAGTGCTGTACTACAGTGTCTGTATCATTTATCTTGGTTTGGGAGCGTTGTATCATCAGACTTCACACCAGAAGAATGATGAATATAATACAGTTACATACTTTTTATTAAGCATATTATCCTATTTTATTATTGTTAATCTTTTACTCTGTTTAACTTATATATAGTAATAAGTTAAACTTCATCGTAGATATATGTAAGAAGATAACTATATATACAGGATTTAGGTACTTCTGGTTTTAGGCATCTATTAGGGGATGGGTTCCCTGCCCCTGGATGAGGTCAGGGGATATGGAGAAGCTATTTTATTACAAGATCTTTAAAAGAAGTTTTCTTTGTTTCTTTGTTTCTTTCTTTGTTTCTTTCTTTGTTTGTTTGTTTGTTTCTTTCTTTCTTTCTTTCTTTCTTTCTTTCTTTCTTTCTTTCTTTCTTTCTTTCTTTCTTTTTTTCCCAATGGCATAACTCATTATAGTCACCTCTGGGTAAGAGAAAGAAAAAAAGAAGTTTCTCTGAATATTTAAATTGTTTCTTTCCCTCCTTCCTCCCACCTACCCGTCACTTTATCTAGTTATTTGTACATATCTTTTTAGTTTGTAATTGTTTTTCTTTTTTTCTTTGACTCTACTGTGTATCCCTGAGCAGCCTGGAACTCACTATATGCCCCAGACTGGCCTCAAACTCACAGAGATCCCTCTGCCTCCCAGTGATGGGACTAAAGGCATGCACCACCATGTCCATCTCCTGCTTAACTTTTCTAGTGACATCACTAGTTGAGATGAGATAAACAAGATTTCTCAGTTTTGAATTAGAAGGTGGCATAGGCATAACTTAGGAAAAGACGGCACTAGGCAGAGGAAGATAGCTGTTAGTACAGCAAGGTTCATTTGGGTTCACTAATAATGTTCCCTTTACATCTCCCCTGACAGTTGATACTAGCAGTTCCTATTCTTCTTGGCTTCTGAACTCAGCTGGAAACTCCGATTCCTCTCCTCTTACATGTCATCCTGAGCTGAGCCTTCTGTCACCCAAAGAGCTCCAATCTGATCTTCCATTCAAGTCTCCATCTTTCCCAAGGTATGGTTAGTAGATAGAGGGGGCAAAATTTTGTCACTTCCTTACCTAGGGTGTAATTGATACTCACTAAATATTGGTTGAATGAGTGTCTCCTAATGGACTTCTTCCTCTTTCAAAAAGGTAGTTTGCATCTGAATGTTATGCTTAAGCTGGTAGTCGCAGCTACTAGCTCTCTAGCTGAGATGGGAAAATTGCTTGAGCCCAGGAATTTGAGGCCAGTTTGAGCAACACAGCTAGACCCAGTGTCACTTACAAACAAACAAATTTTTTAAAATGATGGTTGTTAGTAGGTCAGCATTTGTCTTTCTCACCAGGCCACTCCCTGTCAAATGTTTTATAATATGTTTATGGAATTTTGTTTGTTTCTAGACCTTTAAAATTTTTTCTCTATTAAGTCTTTTTGTTATTTCAGTAGTCAGTTGGTAGAAGGAAGAAAACCTATAGTTTTATTATCCATCATGATGTAGGAAACTCCACATTATTTTAATACTTTTGTAAAAGTGTCTTATTTCAGTGATTTAGATTGCTGATAAACTTAAGAGTTAGTAAAACCATAGTTTAAATAGCCAGTAATCTTTGTTGGTGGAGATGGAAATTGGACTGTAATTAAAAACTAGTTTAATAGGTAGGGGTGAAAATTGTGATAAAATTACTGTTCTGTGTTACCTGAGGTATTTATAACATAGTTCTCTTCCTTCCTTCCTTCCTTCCTTCCTTCCTTCCTTCCTTCCTTCCTTCCTTCCATCCATCCATCCATCCATCCATCCATCCATCCATTTTTCAACCAAAGCTGGCAGCTCTAATATAAGTTGTTCTCTGATGGCATTACTTACACACTTAACAGGTAAACATGCTTCAATCAGGTAGATTCTCCAGGTAAAGTTGAAATTTGAGATCAAATTACAAGCGCTCTGTGGTAATATATTGTGTACTCTGATAAATTTGCCTGAAGATCAAAGGACAGAACAAGCCACCTCTTACCTCTAGGACTTCTCAGCCTGAAAAGCTTTCCTCAGCCGAAAGACTTTAGTTCCTGTCTCCTCATGCCTTATATACCTTTCTCTGCCCACCCATATAATTTCCTGTCTCAACTTTTCCTAGTGCTGGGATTAAAGGCATGTGACTCTCAAGTATTGGGATTAAAAGGTGTGCACCACTACTGCCTTGCTCCTGTGTTTAATCTAGTGGCTTGTTCTGTTCTCTGATCTTCAGGCAAATTTATTAGGGTACACAATCTATCACCACAGTCCTCAGCTACCTGAAATATAAGAGCTCTTCCCACACTATATTGACATTCTGCATTAATTGACAATTTAAGTAAAAGCGAAGGGCATTTCTTACTTGTAAATTAAGCATTTCCCTAGCTAGTCATTGAATCATCTTTAAGTTCCATGTGGATGAAAGAGCATTCATTTAGACATCCCAATATCCTGGCTTTCCAATAGTTCTAGTCAATTTCAGTAGCTTTTCTTCTTTTAGGACCCCCTGCCCTTCATATGACCTTCACTGTTTTTTACACACACACACACACCCTTTTTGGTAATACTAAAGTTTTAAAGATCTAATTCTAGGTTCACTATTTCAAAAATTTATGAGTCAATAACTTAGTTTGCTTTCCTAATGGGCTTATCAGATCAGATAGTGCCTTTGATGACAATTGTCCTTGTTGATAACCATCATTGAAAATGTTGCTTGGAAATTTAAATATAATGCAACAAAATAGTTGATAGGAAGTTTGCTTACATAGTTTTTTACTTCTTTATGTTTTGAGTTTTTAGTATTTTGTCATTTACAACCAATAGTCATTTCAATTTAAATCCCTTTTAATATATGAAGAAAAGATAAATACACATTTACTTCTGATGTTATTCATAGAACACTTTGTCTTCTGTTCAGAGAGAAGCACAAAAAATAAATACAACTATATATTAGAAAAATTAAGTCTGTAATTCTTTCATAATATTTCCAGTATAGGTTTTAAATTTTGTTGGATATAAGGAATTTTTAGAACTACAGAAGTGTACATAAGAATGAAAACAAATGTATATCTAGATATCCTTCAGAAATATTGTATGTATAAATGTGACATGAATAATAGTTACTGTAGCTGTCTTTGGTTTTTTTACTTGTTTTTAGCTTTTAAAAGGAGCTTTTATTTATTTATTTTTTAAATACGTGTATTACAAGAAACAAAACACAAGAACAAAGTCACCTAGTCACGAGCAGTTCAGCTTAATGTGTCCTTCTAGATCTTGTTCCCTGGTCAGAACCTATAGCAGCCTTTGTAACAGCGAAAGAGTAAGAGTTAAGTTCCACCAGCAGTAAGAAATAGGCTACAATACATCCACTCTGAGATGTTCTGTAGTCATTGGAAGAGGGAACTTAGATCTGTTTGCATTTGTGTTCTTGGAAAGAAGTTAAGATGTTAAAGTCTTATGTAATACTCTATTTATGCAAGAACAAATAGAAAACCTCGTGTGTGTATGCTGCTTTTGCATTTATCTTGTTCATTCCTACTATCTGGTAATAATGCTCTCATTTTCTTCTAGGGAAGCATCCTCTAGTCCTTAATGTCAGTTCATGCTTGATGGTGTTCTGTGCCTCTGGCTCCATGAGTGGCCTGTAAATCAGGTATGGTCATTCATAGAAATTTGTCTTACTGTAGGAAATGACACTTAAGAAAATTGGGGCCAAGACTGTGTCCTGCTTTTGGAGGAGTGATGATGGTTTTTTTTTTTTTTTTTTTAAAGTTTGTACCTTGAAGGCTACTAACTGAACTTGAACAGTGATCTTGGCATCACCTAGAGCCTGACCATGAAGCTAAGTGAAGGAGGGATACCAGAAGCTAATTGCTTCTATTGCTAGATGAAGCCTCCTCTAAACCTGGGAGTTCTTAACAGATCAGGTCTTCGTGGTTTTAGTATATGTGCTTGATTAGAATTTCTGCTTTGTTGAGTCAGAATAAACTTAGACATAAGAAATTTACTTTGAATTTTGTGATGAAAATTTCAATTCTTTGTTTAATTCTAGGTGAATTGATTTGAGGAAAATCTTGGTTATTTTGAAGATGTTGCAGCTCAGTATTGTTTTGTGTTTAAGTCACAAATAACTTCACAAGTTTTCAGAACAAAAGAAACTGAATTTTTTTTTATTAAATCATGCCATTTGAACAGACACAGCTATTTTTTGATGAAAAACCAACTGTTTTGGAAAAAATTGATACAACAAATGAGATAGCAGATACTATCGAATCAATACCTACACCAAAAATTTCAGAAACTAATTTTCATTACGAGCTAAAAAATGTGAACATCAGTTTGCCCAAGATAAATATTCCAAATGAGATCTTAATGAAACATGAAGTTGAAAAGTACAGAATATTATTTCAGAGTAAACCACAGACTGCACGGAAATCTATCAGTGTGAAAACTGTAAGCTGTGCTGAGGAATGTGTACTGCTTTGTAAATCTGAACGAGCTGAAGAAGAGAGTGTAAACATGTCTGCAAAAATACTCAACTTCAGTTGTTTAAAATGCCAAGACAGTACTCAGTATAGTCCGAACGATTTGCAGAAACACTTTGAAATGTGGCATCATGGTGAGTTACCTTCGTTTCCTTGTGAAATGTGTAGTTTTTCAGCAAATGACTTCCAGATATTTAAACAACACCGAAAAACCCATAGGAACACTTTTGTAAAATGTGACATTTGTAACAGTGAGCGTTCATATACTTTATTGGACTTGACCAAACACTTCACATCTAAACATTGTGTTAATGGTAATTTTCAGTGTGAAGAGTGTAGATTCTTCACCCAGGATGTCGGCACGTTTGTTCAGCACATTCACAGACATAAAGAAATGCATTATAAATGTGGAAAATGCCGTCACCTCTGCTTTACCAAGGGAGAACTTCAGAAGCACCTTCGTGTCCACTCTGGTTCTCTTCCCTTCACTTGTCACTACTGTAGCTATGGTGCCGTTCATAAAGACCAACTCGTCAGACATGTTATAACTTTGCATAAAGAACACTTATATGCGAAAGAAAAACTGGAGAAAGACCCGTATGATAAAAGAGTGGCAACGACTACAACAGGACTCAAACTAATACTCAAAAGATACAAAATAGGTCCAACAAAGACGTTTTGGAAACGTAAAACAGTTACCAATGGGAATGATGAAAGTCTAGGAAAAAATGCTCAAGCGTTTAATACAGTGAACAAAACACAGACTAAATGTGAAGACCGGAGTCAGGAGCAGTTAAATGAAGAAAGGGGTGAAAGACTGCACTGTGAGAATGGCGACAAAGCCACAGACTCAGAGAAGTCAACTCCGCTGTCCACTGGGCAACATAATAAAGCTGACGAGGGAGCAAATGCTACTTCAAGTTTCTTGAAGAGTGGTCTACAAGGGCCTTCAGTGTTACTGGTGAGAAATAATAAGATAACAATTCCTGCTAATTACAGTGCTAAGTTTATGGGCTTCAAGGTGGTAGATGGGAGACAGCATATTGTAATAAAATTGTTGCCTATCAATAAACAGAATTCACCTGCACCAGCCTTACAACCAGACACAGAAAAGGATAGTACAGCTAATTTGCCACCCCAGGCTTTGGACAACACTGGATTTGCAACTGGAGTAACTACTGAGGTGACTGACACAGATTTTGAGAAAGCAGCTCCACTTTCACATTCGTCTCCTGTGCTTTCCAGGAAAGAAATTTCTGAAAAAGAAATCGCTTTCATATCTGAAAAGAATGATATACTTCAGACGGTAGATAACAGTAAAAGTTTATCTTCTTTGCCAACAACATCAGAATCAGTTACTGCATCAGTGAGTTTGACCACAAAAGTTGAATCAAGAGATAATGTTGACTTGTGGGAAAATCATACCACTCAGAGTCATCCAGATGCATTAGGTACCACCACCATTAAAAGTCCAGATAAAGTCAACCTTACCACTAAGCCAAATGCATACAGTTGTGGAGATATGCATAACTATTGCATTAATTATGTCAATTCTGAGTTACCTGATGAATCCTCCAGCTATTTTGAGTTCTCCAACCAAGGATCTTTACCTTTTCATAATTACTCAAAGGTGGATAATAAGCGTCGTAGGTTTTCAAGAACAGCAGTGTTTGAAAACCTTCAGAGGGACCCTTCAAACAAAACAGTTACTCAGGAATCAACTAGTGATAGTGATACACTTTCACCACTACTGAAAAGTGAGAGCTCCAACTCAGATAGCCTGTCAGCATCTGTCAGTCCGTTAAATGGTAAAGAAGGAACTTTAAAGACAAAAGCTGAAATTGAAGAACCATGTGATTTAGAAGAAAAACAAAACTTTGATAAACAAAGCCTCTTCACTAATGAAAACCAAAATTTATTAAGTGTGACTGAAGAAACTAAATGGAACGACATTCCCAGTGCTGGCTCCCCCATGATGCCTAGAATCACATCTGTTTTCTCTCTCCAGAGCCAGCAGGCTTCAGAATTTTTGCCACCAGAAGTAAACCAGTTACTCCAAGATATATTAAAACCAAAATCTGATATAAAGGAAGACTCTAATAACATTCCCAGTAAAAACCTTCCACTTGATTGTGACCAAACATTTAAAAAGGTTGAGGAAGAAGAAATGATAGTAGAATCTTCAAAAGACTTGCAAGTGCAAGACATCTTCCCAGTTCCATCTCCCAGTGTAGGTGTTAGTATGCCTACAAATGAACCGAATTTAAAATGTAATGGACAAGAAAAACAAGTGGTGTCAGTATTACAAGATGTGAGAGATTGTGAGGTGACCACTAAAATTCCAAGTATCGTCACGTTACTTAAGACTCAGTCAGATGCAATAATAACACAACAGCTTGTAAAAGACAAACTCCGAACCACCACACAAAATTCAGGTCCTGTATATATTCAGAATCCATTTCTAACCTCGGAACAGAAAAGTCCTGTATTTTTTCAAACTCCAAAAGGTTTTATTATACCACTGCATGTTGCTAACAAACCTGGATTCCATGTCTTTTCTGGAAGACCACTTCCTTTGGTTAATACTCAGAGTGTACCTGCTTCTGTTCTTGTAAACAAGAAACCTGGAATGCTTTTGACACTTAATAATGGGAAACCTGCAGGTGTTCCCACTGTCAAAACTGAGACTGTTCAAAGTTACGGAACGGTAACTACAGAACCTTGCAAAACGCCTCTTCTGAAAGTAGAACAAAACAATAACTGTCTTACACCTGTACTTTGTTCCAGTGTTGGCAGTTGTCCGAACATGAAAAGTTGCCCAGAGAATACATGGCCATTGAAGGGTCCTTACATTATTAAAACATCAGTAGGTTCTTCAGTGAGAGCTGTTCATTTTCCTAACATTCTACCTGAACAGCAGGGCCCTAAGATGAATATCTTGAATACAGGAAAGCAACAGAATGAAAACTTGCCCAAAGCATCTCTGTATACCCTCATGCCTGATGGTAAACAAGCTGTGTTTTTTAAGTGTATGATGCCAAATAACACTGAACCTCTTAAGCGTAAGTTAATCAGAAATGGTCCTTACCAACGTATTCAGCCAAAGAGACCTGAAGGAGCACCACAGAAAATACTGGTAAAAATTTTTAATCCTGTTTTAAATGTGAGTGCTGCTAATAATCTTTCAGTTAGCAACTCTGCATCTTCATTCCAGAAAGAGAATGTACCATCTAAACTAGCAGGTTTTGGAGAGCAGAAAGAGCCAGAATCTTCTAGAGATGCCTTACCAGTCTCAGATGATTTGATGCCAACAAATGAAATTGTCCTTACTTCTACTGCAACATGCCCAGAATCTTCTGAGGAACCAGTATGTATCAGTGAGCATTCAGAGACAAGAGTATTAAGGTGTAAAGCAAATTGTACAGTTGAGACAAATTTCAATAAAAGAAAGACTTGTAAAAATAAGTTTGCAAAAATTAAGACTCGTATAAGTCAAGATTCTGAAACCACTATTGTATCTAGAAATAGAAGCTGTAAACGAAAGTACATTGATAATTACCAAGAACCTCCAAGAAAAAAGTCGACATTGCATAGAAAGTGTAGAGAAAAGGCTAATGCTGAAGATATCCAGGAAACATATGGATTTAGCAGACCCAGGCTTTCAAAGGATTCAGGTAGAACTTTGAGACTTTTCCCTTTTAATTCCAAACAGCTGGTGAAATGTCCTCGGAGAAACCAACCGGTTGTGGTTTTGAACCATCCTGATGCAGATGCCCCAGAAGTAGAACGTGTAATGAAAACTATTGCAAAGTTCAATGGACGTGTACTGAAGGTTTCATTGTCACAAACAACTATTAATGCTTTACTGAAACCAGTTTATTGTAACACTTCTGAAACAACTGACAATGACAGTGACTTTTCCAAGAGACACAAAATGCTTAAGCCTGTTAATTCTGTGAAGGAAAGATTTGTGCTAAAACTAACACTCAAAAAGACAAGCAAAAATAATTACCAGATTGTAAAAACTACCTCTGAAGATGTCTTGAAAGCTAAGTTTAACTGCTGGTTCTGTGGTAGAGTTTTTGACAATCAGGATGTGTGGGCTGGCCATGGGCAGAGACATTTGGTGGAAGCTACTCGGGATTGGAATATGTTAGAATAACTTACTGTGATTGCCAAGGAAAGATACTTAAGAAGAAAAAAAATGGACTAAGTTACCATAATTTAGGCATTTTCTACATCAATATAGTTTTTGAACATTTTAAGAGTTGATTATTTTCTGTGGAAGAACAAAAGCTTTATGTGTGGTACTTGAAAATGCCACAGTTATACGTGTTTTGAAAGAAAGTAATTAGCACAGATAGACCTTGATTTAGTTGTCTAAAGATGAATCTGTGGGAAGGTAGGGCTAAGGAAAGTTTTGAAAAGAGTTTTCCCAATTGGGTTCAGAGACTGAGTAGAGGGTAATGGTGGATAGCCCCATTCCCTGTCTTCTCCCACCAGCCTTACAGATCTGACAGATGAGTTTCTCTAGAGATGGAGAACCTTTTCATACATGAGTTTCTCACTGCTTGTGAAGATGGACTGAACTTGGAAAAAGTTACTTTCTATTATGTTGCAGTTCATTTGAATGGTATTACATTCCTTTGAAGCTACATCTTACTGGACTGTAGTTAAACATGAAATAATGCTTGAGGAGTTTGGGGCAAGTAAATCCTGTTGCTCTGCCCTGTGTCAGATTGGAATACCCTCCCAAAGTGATTCTCTTTTTTCTGTGACTGTCTCAACCATTGCAGTAAATGGGGCAGTCTCCAGAGGAGGGAGAAACTTTCTCTAAAATCCATTTGAAAGTCAGCATTTTCCTGAGTTTGGTTCTGTTCTCCAGTGATCCTCTTGTACAGAACTGTTCTTAACTGATTAGCAATGCCCGTAACCAAAAGGCTTTTTTTTTTCTTCCTTGGTTGGTATCCCTTCAAAATGAACAGAAAGAACATAGAAACACATCAAAGGCAATGGCTTTTCTTGAAAATTCAAAAAGTTTATTTTTACAGAGATAGTATTTTGAAGCAAGATTAGCAAAGTAGATCATATTTTTGCTTGTGTTTAATTACTGTTCTTACCTAAACACTTCCACATTAGGTCAGACCATTTTCATTAGTAACTTTTCAGGATGACCAATAAGACCCAAAATCGTGTTAATAGCTGGCATTTGAAAATAGAGAAGCAAGCATTAATGATGGACTCAGAGCAATTCATAAAACTTTAAGAACAATTCCTAAGAGACATGCCCAACACTTTTCAAAACGGACATTTTCCTAACAATCCACTGATTTTAACTTTACCATACACATTTGTATCAATTTTTTTTCCTCATTGGATAATGGAGTTCTATTAACAAATGATGTACAGTGTAATTTTTTGTTGTTACTATACCTATTATGACATTTTCACTGATTGGATCAAAACTTCAGGGCTTCTTTTTTGTATATAACAAAAATGTACATATTTTTGTACTTGATTATGTAAATTTGCACAGAAAGTTTATGACACAAAAAATTATTTTCTTTCAGTTCTGTGCATGCATTAATAAAAGTGGGTGATTTAAAAAGAAGACTGTACCCATGTTATTTTCTTGTTTTTTTATTTCTGACTTTTTTTATTTGGGGGCATACATTTTATTTTTTTCAGGGATTAAACACTATTGTTAGCAAGTGCCTAAAAATGGTGTAAACAGTTTACATATGTCAACTGTAACAGTAGGTCCTAAGTGGGCCCATTCCCATGATAGTTTTGATTTAAACAAAGCCATAAATAGATGCTTCAAGCTATATTGCTATGCACATTATACTTGTACTGATTTTGTGCAGTTTATCTACTTTCTTAGTGAAGTATTTTTTGTATAAAACCTGTTACAATTGTGTTTCTTGAATTGAGCCTGAGTGGAGTTGATTGGAAATGCACAGTATATATTAATAATGTACAGATGTTTAAAGAATGGTAAACATTGTTAATTTCCTTGTTTGTTGTTAATGAAGGTTTTGAAGGTTTTCAATTAAACTTAAGCTTGTGTTTACATAAGAGTTCTTTATTTTGTTTTTGACTGAGCTAAAACCTAATGGAAATTCTAATGGGAAATACCTCCCCTTCTCTCTAATGTCTGAAGACTGCAGAATAAATATGGGACTTTTCTTCTTTCTTCCAAAATTATAGATGAACTTTGAGAAAGGTCACATTTGTGGTAACTTATCCTTGGCTCTGCTGGGAAATGCTTTTGATCTTCAGCACCTTAGTAGCAGTAGAGTTGAACTTTGTTGTTACGGATAGGTCCATAAATAACATATGTTAAAATCTATGAATAGGAGAGAAGAGGCTACCCTGACAGTCTTGTAACGTTCAAAATATATATCAGGGGCTGGAGAGAGGCTCAAGGGTTAAGAGCACTTGCTGCTCTTAAAGAGGACCCAGCTTCAGGTCCCAGCACCCACGTGTTGGCTCACAATTCCTTGTAACTCAAGTTTCATGAGTTCTGACTCCCTCTCCTAGCCTCCAAGAACACTGCATGCATGTGAATAGATGTACATGCAGGCAAAATACCCATACATATGAGATGGTTTTCTTTTTAAGAGAGAAAGCAAAATGAAAATATTAATATTAGAGCAAGCTTATTAATTGAAGATCATTGGCTTTCATATCTTGAAAATTTTAAGATGTACACTTAGAGTTGGATTCCTAAACAAAAAGGGCACAAAGTAATCTGCATGACTCATCTAAAGGAAAAACTAGTCTAAGAAATAGGTAATTTCTCAGTGGACAACTATCTGTATTAAACTTCGCTGACTGCGTTTTCCTCAGCATTGACCTGACTATAACTCCTTCCCCAATATCTAGCTACATAAGCAAAGATTCTGTTCAGAAGAAGGCTAGAGTGAGCTTCAATGACCAGCATGTTGCCTCTTTCAAGGGGTCTATATTAGGTTCTCTAGAGGTGGGACTAACACAAAATATAGGTGTACATGTGGATTTCTGTTGGAGGGACTGGCTTCTGCCATGAGGGAATCTGGGAAGTCACATAGTCTGCAGACTAGAGACTCAAAGATGCTGGTAATGTGGCTCAGAACAAGTCCCCAAACCTCTGAATCAGCATGATTCTTTAGCTCAAGATCAAAAGCCCGAGAGCCAGGGGACTTTAGTTCTGACATCCAAGGGCAGATGAATGTCCTAGACTTTAAAAAGGGAGAGACAGCATGCCCTATGCCCACCTACTCCACCACAATCTTGGGAAAAAAAAAATCAGTTCTCAGGGTTTTCTTTAATCCAGTCAAAGTGATGCCTTAAGCCCATTACTGGTAATGGTTTTATGCAAAACATGAGCAGTTTGTACCCCAGAGTATTGCTAAAAGCAGCAATCAACAAGAACGTAGGGAAGACCAATACCAGAGGTACCACCCGGGTGTTGAAGGACAGGGTCAGTGAACCTGGACCTGGAGAAAACCAATACCCCTTTTAATAGAGTATGCACATGCTGCAAGCTATAACCTCCAAGGAGTGACCAGAGGGCTTCTGGGTTTCAAGTTCTGGCTAAATAGGCAAATCTGTAGACTCCCTTAGCATTGAAAGCTGTCTTTAAACACATGGATCTTGGACCAAAGAGGTACACCTCACAGATGCAGAGGGCTGACCACTAAACATAGGGACCAAGAGCAACTCCTGGGAAAGTGAGACTTAGAAAATCAGTGGGTGGGTGCTTGTATAATAACATCTGAGGCAGAACTAGGTTTCTGATTTAGCCCAGTCAAATCACTACAAATTATATCTGAATGTGTGTGTGTGTAAGATGACAGGAAGAAGGGTCCTGGTGCAAAACGTGACATATAATGCAATTTCAATACAAAAATTATGAAATAGAGAATTAAAAATGTGATCGGGAAAAACACTAGGAACCTTTGAGGGGTGTACCAGGTAAATGATGAGCAACATTGGTTAACTAAAGGAAGTCGATTGAAAGAACTAAGGAAAGTTTAGTAATTCCTCATCCATTAGGGATAATAATAATCTGTTTTAAAACCCCATGAAACTTTTTGGACCCAAAGCCAAAGCCAAATACTCACTAGCAGCTTAACAGATGTTTGAGCTGGTAGAAGAATCGAAAAACTTGAAAATTAGAGACTTTGCAACCTGAAGCACAGCAAAACAACAAAGGGCACAATCTGTCAATAGCTACACAATCCTAGATTTAAATGTAAGCAAGAAATGTAAAACACAATATAGAGGTAAATAATCTGTGATTTTCATTAAGGCAAATATGGCACCCAAAGAAACAAAAATACACTCTTATAAAACAGAGTCCTTCATGTAGGAGGTTGTAGTGCTGACCTATGTTGTCACATTCAGATTAATTGCGGTTTCAGTAACAAAACATTTGCTCTCTACAGCTTAATCACTCCCCATGCTATCCTTGTCACAAAATGCATCTAAATTTGTGTGTGTGTGTGTGTGTGTGTGTGTGTGTGTGTGTGTGTGTGTGTGTATTTATGATTGGTTTTTGGAGCTGTCTCAAGTCAGGAGAGGGGAAAAACAAAGAAAAATGTGTTTACATTGTCGTATGTACTTGTGTCTGTCAGTTTTCATTCCTTCGTGTAGGTTTGACTTCTTTCCAATGTCCCTTCACTTCAGCCTGAAAAACTGTGGTATAGTTTGGATCTGGAATGTCCCCTCAAGACCATGTGCTAACGGTTCCATCAGCAACCTATGCCTCTGCTGGGAGATGATGGCATGTTTAGGAGGAGGGGACAGCAGAAGGAAGTTGTCATTGGGGCATGCCTTTGAAGAGAATATTGGCTTGCCCTTCTCCCCTGTCCCTCTCCCAGCTTTCTCCCACCACATGCTTCAGTAATGACAGTCTGCTTACCACAGGCAAAGGACCAAGTGGTCAATAATTCCCTCCTTATAAATTGATTTGTCTTAGGTATTTATCACAGTGTGATAGAAATCTAATGCTGAGTCTCAGTCTCTCTCTCTTTTTTTTTTTTTTTTTTTTTGGTAGAACATCTCCATTTGTGTGTGCAGGTAATGTGGATGCATATGTGTGTGTGCACTCAAATTTATGTGGAGGCTAGAAGAGAAACTTGGGGGATGTTCCTCAGGCTATCTTGTTTTCTGAGACATCACACTGGCCTGGAACTCACTTGTCTCCACCTCCCCTGTGCTGGGATTACACCATATCACACCAAACACACAAAAAACGTGGGTTCTTCTGGGGATGAACTCAGGTCCTCACTTGGCCTGGCAAGGACTTTCTGGACTGAGCATGTGTCTCCTCAGCCCTGGTACAGCATCTTTGTTAGCCATACAATCTTCATTAATCTGTGAATGCTTCTCTTTTTCTTTCCAGGGGATAGTTTTGCTGGAGATAGGATTCTTAATGGGTAATTCTTCCCATCTAGCACTTTGAACATGTTCCTCCAGCTTCCAGCCTGGTGGAGTAACTGTCCTTCCTCAGCACTGTTCTCGTTACTCAGTGGGTGACAGAACGTATCACAAAGGAAATTTGGAAATATTTTGAAGTAAATAAAAATGAGAAAATCATGTCCTAACATCAAATTAAATCTCCTAAGCTTCCATCTTAACAAAGTGTGTAAAGGAACAAATTACACCCAAAACAAGTAGAAGGAGGGAAGTAATAAAGCTATTTGTGGAAAGCATTGGCTGCAAAATAAATAATTTTTATTTATTTAAAATAAATAAATCTTTAATAGCACTTGGGAAACAGAGGCAGGTGGATCACTGAGTTTGAGGCCAGCTTGATCCACACAGAAACTTTCAGGACAGCCAGGATGCCATAGTGAGACCCTATCTCAATAAATAATAAAAGTGACTCAATATTAAAGTAGATAAAGCATTTGAGTAGATACTACATCAAATGGAAGTCGTCTTTCTGGCTTATTCTGTTTTAAGCATTGTCCTTGAAGTACTTTGTGACTAAAGTGTGTTGTATGGGTCACCTCTGAAGGAGACATTTCTCTCTCAGTCAGAGGACTTCATTCTGTGAATCATCCATGTTTGATACACTGGAGTCCACGAGGCCTCTGTTCTCCATATGTAGTCACTAAACTTCCATGTTTTTTATAGGCCCCCCTCATTACTACCATTGTTTAGGCCTCTGTCTCCTCACAGAGGTTATTGGTGAGAGCCTTTGAATTGTATCCTTTACCTCAAGACTTCCACTTGGTGTTGTTGGCTATTTTTTTTTTTTACTCTTTGCTCTTTGGGGGACTGCCACCCAGCTCCTAAATAAATCACAAGGAGGAGACTTACTATTTCTTATGAATGCCCAGCCTTAGCTTGGTTTGTTTTTGCCAGCTTTTTTTAACTTTAATTATCCTGTCTACCTTTTGCCTCTGGGTTTTTATCTTTCTCTATTCTATATACCTTTCTTACCTCTTACTCCATGGCTTGCTTGTGTAGCTGGGTGGCTTGCCCCTAGTGTCCTCTCTTCTTCTTTTCTTGCTCTCCGATCCTTTTTTTTCTGTCTGCCTGTCAGCCCTGCCTATCCTTTCTCCTGCCTGGCTATTGGCTGTTCAGCTCTTTATTAGACCAATCAGGTGTTTTAGACAGGCAAAATAACACGGCTTCACAGAGTTAAACAAATGCGATATAAAAGAATGTAACATATCTTTGCATCATCAAAATATGTTCCACGGCATAAACGAATGTAACACATCTTTAACTAATACTCTACAACAGCTTGGGTTACTTGGGCCCTCATCTACAATGACTCTGTATTTTGAGAACTGAATTTGTTCCAGGGATTTTGATAGCCTCATAAAAACCCTCAAAAGCAAGTGCAACAACAAACTCATTGAATAGCTTGTCAGGGAATATACAGCCAGCAGTATTTCAGTCTAGGTCTAAATGTCCTACCTATGAGTAAGAAGCCAAAAATGGTAAGATTTTTAAAAAAATTTTATGGTTTGGGGGGAAAAGATGAGACATTGCAGTTGAGGTAACAAGTGTTTATTACTGAGTATTTTTATTTTACTTACATTTCCCTTCAAAGATGTTATTAGGGGACATTCTTTTTTAAATTTTTTAAATTATTTATTTTACACCCCAATTGCAGTTACCCCTCTTTCTCCCCTCCCAGTTCCTCCCCCACCACTTTCTGTCTGCCCTTCTCAATCCTATCCTCCTCCATTCTTATTCAGAAAAGGGCAGGCCTCCCATGGATATCAACAAAACATGGCCTATCAAGTTGCAATAAGATTAGGCACCACCCCATGTATTAAGGCTGGGAAAGTTAACCCAATTGGAGGAGTAAGGTCCCAAAAGCCAGCAAAAGAGTCAAAGACAGCCCCTATTCCCACTGTTAGGACTTACACATGAAGACCAAGCTATACAACTGTTTTATTTATATGCAGAGAGCCTAGGTCAGTCTCATGCAGGCTCCCTGGTTGTTGGTTCAGTCTCTGTGAGTACCTATGAGCCTAGATTAGTTGATTCTGGGAGTCTTCTTGTGATGTCCTTGACCCCCTGGCTTCTACAATCCTTCCTCCTCTTCAGCAGGATTCCCTGAGCTGGGCCTAATGTTTGGCTGTGGGTCTCTGCATCTGGTTTCATTAGCTGCTGGATGAAGCCTCTCTGATGACAATTGGGCTAGACACCTATCTGAGTATAGTAGAATATCATTAGGCATCATTACATTGACGTGTTTTTCCTCCAGTCCTCTTTGATTCTAGCCTAGATTTCTAGATCATCTAGCCTTTGGGTCCTGGTGCTCCAGGCAGTGGCAGGGGTGGGCTCATTCTCATGGCATGGGAATGAGGCTGGAACAGTCATTTGTTGGCAACTCCCACAATCTCTGAGCCAACTTTACCCCAGCACATCCCATAGGCAGAACAAACTGTAGGTCAAAGGTTATGTGGTTGTATTGGTGTCCAAGTCCCTCCACTGGAAGTCTTGCCTGGTAGCAGGAGAATGGCCAGTTCAGGATATCATTCCCTGATTGCTTAGAGTCTTAGCTGGGGTTATCCTTGTAGATCCCTGGGATTTTCCCTTGTACCAAGTTTCTACCTCACCCCAAAATGCACCCTCTTTCCAATTCTATCTTTCAGTACTCTCTCTCCACTCTCCACCTGTTCCTTCATGTTCCCATCCCCACCTGCCCCTAGTCTACCCATAAAATCTCTTCTATTTCCCCTTCCCAGGGAGATCCATGCATTCCCCCCCCTCCCTTGAGCCCTCCTTGTTACCTAGCTTCTCTGGGTCTGTGGATTGTAGCATGGTTATCCTTTACAATTAATACCCACTTATGAATGAGTACATACCATGTTTGTCTTTCTGGGTCTGGGTTACCTCACTCAGGATGATTTTTTTTCTAGTTCCATCCATTTGCCTTCAAGTTTCTTGATGTCATTGTTTTTGACAGCTGAGTAATACTCCATTGTGTAAATATACCACATTTTCTTTATCCATCCTTTAGTTGAGGGACATCTAGGTTGTTTCCAGGTTCTGGCTATTACGAATAAAGCTGCTATGAACATAGTTGGGCAAGCGTTCTTGTAGCATGATTGACCATCCTTTGGGTATATGCCCAAGAGTGATATAGCTGAGTCTTGTGGTAGATTGATACCCATTTTTTTGAGAAACTGCCATATTGATTTCCAAAGTGGTTGTACAAGTTTGCACTCCCACCAGCAACGGAGGAGTGTTCCCCTTGCTTCACATCCTCTCCAACATGAGCTGTCATTTGTGCTTTTGATCTTAGCCATTCTGACAGGTATAACATGGAATCTCAGAGACATTCTGATTTGCATTTCCCTGATGGCTAAGGATGTTGAACATTTCTTTAAGTGTTTCTTAGCCATTTGAGATTCTTCTGTTGAGAATTCTCTGTTTAGGTCTGTACTCCATTTTTAAATTGGATTATTTGGGTTTTTTTGTTTGTTTGGTTTTTGATGTCTAGAGTTCTTTATATATTTTGGAAATCAACCCTCTGTCAGATGTTAATGAATTCTCTGCAGGTGTCTACCTTGAAGAGATTTCTACCAGGGTCCAGAACAGATGCTACAAGCAACTGAGATACTAATTTGAGGGATATCCAATGAATCTAAGCACACTGAGCTCTTAAGTTCATTCACTTTATTCTTTTCAGTCAGTTCTATATATGAAGCTTCTTTTCTGTTCTCATGCTTAGCTTCTCTTTGTCCCTTCTCTGTTCTCTCATTATTCTATCTAGTTCTTTCCATCCTTGTTCTCTCTTGTGTCTTTGTTCCCCCAAGCATATATAACAACTTGTTAGTAAAAACTACAAAGTAAACTCTCAAGGACAAGTATTAGAGTCACACTTGGCAAAGCTTAATTGGTGATTAACAACAGCTATGGGTTGTAAAAAAAGTTCTGGCTATCTCTTAAAGGGATAGCTACAAGAGTTACAAGGGAAGAAATTAAACCAATGAGAGATTTAAGGAAAAGGCAAAGAATACGAGTACTATTGTATGTGATGAATAATATCCAGACATGGTTAGTCAGTTACCAGCCTTTTTCTGTTAGTCACCTGAATCTCAGGACCTATACATAATTAGTCTACTAAGTCTAATATCTTGCATTAAAAACTGGTGTGGAAATAAATACAAAGCATTAATTGCTTTTTGAATCAGAGTGGGGAGGGGCCCGTGGAAGAAGCTGAGGGCAACATAGGTGTTATTGATCTCTCGAAGGACCAAGACACACCAAGGCCAGACACCCGCACTGTCACCTCCAGTTCACCACAATTCTCCCGAAGGGTTTTGGTCCAACAAGGCCAGGCACCTGCAATCGTGCTCTGTGAAAGTTCCATGAGGACACCCTGCCCAGCCAACGCTGCCTTGTCAGTGGCCAGGAATGGAGAACAAGACCTCCAAGTGTCCACAGCCCACATGGAACAATAGACCTAGCTGTGAAGCACATACCAATATGTCTCTAATCATAAAAATTGTACAGTCAAAAAAGAAACCATCTTCTTGACCATCCACAATCATGTGTGCTTACAAGATCAATATGCAATCATGAGACCACATGCACACACCACATCAAAATGCATGGTAAATGTGGAGACACCACAGTTGCCATTGCACAAGAAGTCGACCAGAAACAGCAAACCCATTCAAAAGACAGCAGCTCCACAATGCATTGTGTGATAGCCTCCTCCAACAGAACCCCTGGCTCCAACGGGCTGACCCTCTGAACACCAGCTGCCACATGTTTCACACTCTCATGGTCTTCTGATACCAGCAGCTCCCAATAAGATGTGGGGTTGGCAAAAATCTTTTCCCACTCTGTAGGCTGCTATATTGTCCTATTGGTGTCCTTTGCCTTACAAAAGCTTTTTAGTTTCATGAGGTCCCATTTATTAATTATCAATCTTAGTGCCCACACTATTGGTATTCTATTCAGGAAGTTGTCTCCTGTGCCAATGTGTTCAAAGCTATTTCTCACTTTCTTGTCTATCAGATTCAGTGTATCTGGATTTATGTTGAGGTCTTTAATCTACTTGGACTTGAGATTTGTGCAGGATGATAGATATGGGTCTGTATGCATTCTTCTACACACTGACATCCAGTTAGACCAGCACCATTTGTTGAAGATGCTTTCTTTTTTCCATTGTTTAATTTTAGCTTCTTTATCAAAAATCAGGTGTCCCTAGGTATGTGAATTTATGTCTGGGTCTTCAGTTCACTTCCATTGATCTACCTGTCTGTTTTTATGCCAATACCATGCTGTTT
Source organism: Peromyscus nudipes (assembly GCA_902168325.1). Classification (NCBI taxonomy): domain Eukaryota; kingdom Metazoa; phylum Chordata; class Mammalia; order Rodentia; family Cricetidae; genus Peromyscus; species Peromyscus nudipes. The sequence continues at coordinate 36,482 of CABHPH010150457.1, forward strand.
TTATTACTATAGCTCTGTAGTAGAGCTTGAAATCAGGGATGGTGATACCTCCAGAAGCTCTTTTATTGTACAGGATTGCTTTGCTATCCCAGGTTTTTTTGTTTTTCCATATGAAGTTGAGTATTGTTCTTTCAAGGTCTGTAAAGAATTGTGTTGGAACTTCAATGGTCATTGCGTTGAATCTGTAGATTGCTTTTGACAAGATGGCTATTTTTACTGTTAATCCTACCGATCCATGAACATGAGAGATCTTTTCATCTTCCGATAGCTTCTTCAATTTCTTTCTTCAAAGATTTGAAGTTCTTGTCATACAGGTCTTTCACTTGCTTAGTTAGAGTTACACCAAGATATTTTGTATTGTTTGTGGCTATTGTGAAAGGTGTTGTTTCCCTGGTTTCTTTCTCAGCCCCTTTTTTGTTTGTATATAGGAGGGCTACTGATTTTTTTGAGTTAATCTTGTATGCAGCCACTTCATTAAAGGTTTTTGATCAGCTGTAGGAGTTCCCTGGTAGAATTTTTGGGGTCGCTTATGTATCCTATCCTATCATCTGCAAATAATGATTCTTTGACTTCTTCCTTTCCAGTTTGCACCCTCTTGATCTCCTTTGATTGTTTTATTGCTCTAGCTAGAACTTCAAGTATTAATTTAATAGATCTGGAGAAAGTGAATAATAGCCTTGTCTTGTTTTGATTTTTGTGGAATTGCTTTGAGTTTCTCTCCATTTAATTTGATGTTGGCTTTTGGCTTGCTGCATACTGCCTTTCTTGTGTTTAGGTATGTTTCCTGTATCCCTAATCTCTCCAAGACAATTATCATGAAGGGGTGTTGGATTTTGTCAAAGGCTTTTTCAGCATCTAATGAGATGATCATGTGGGTTTTTTTCTTTCAGTTTGTTTATATGGTGGATTACATTTACTGATTTTCATATGTTGAACCATCCCTGCATCTTTGGGTGGGATGAAGCCTACTTGATCATGGTGGATAATCTTTTTTGGGAGGTGGGGGTGGTTCAAGATAGGGTTTCTTTGTGTAGTTTTTGTGCCTGGCCTGGATCCCACTCTGTAGACCAGGCTGGCCTCAGAGATCCATCTGGTTCTGCCTCCTGAGTGCTGGGGTTAAAGGTATGCGCCACCACTGCCTGGCTATGGTGGATGATCTTGATTTGTTCTTGGATTCAGTTTTGTCAGTATTTTATTGAGTATTTCTGCATCAATGTTCACGAGGGAAATTGGTCTGTAATTCTTTTTCTTTGTGTCATCTTTGTGTAGTTTGGGTATCAGGGTAACTGTGGCCTCATAAAAATAATTTGGCAATGTTCCTTCTGTTTCTATTTTGTGGAATAATTTGAAGAGTATTGGTATTAGCTCTTCTTTGAAAGTCGGGTAGAATTCTGCACTAAAAACATCTGGCCCTGGGCTTTTTTTGGTTGGGAGACTTTTAATGGTTGTTTCTATTTCCTGAGGGGTTATAGTTCTATTTAAATTGTTTATCTAATCTTGATTTAATTTTGGTAAGTGGTATATAACAAGAAATTTGTCCATTTACTTTAGATTTTCCAATTTTGTGGAATACAGGTTTTTGAAGTATGACCTAATGATTCTGGGGGTTTCCTCCATTTCTATTGTTATGTCCCCCTTTTTATTTTTGATTTTGTTAATTTGGATATTCTCTCTGTGTCTTTTGGTTAGTTTGGATAAGGATTTATCTATTTTGTTGACTTTCTCAAAGAACCAACTCTTTGGTTTCCTTGATTCTTTGTATTGTTCTTTGTGTTTCTATTTTATTGATTTCAGCACCCAGTTTGATTATTTCCTGCCATCTACTGCTCTTGAGTGTTTTTGCTTCTCTCTGTTCTAGAGTCTTCAGGTGTGCTGTTAAGTTGTTAGTTTGTGATCTCTTCAAATACTTTATGCAGGCACTTAGTGCTATGAACTTTCCTCTTAGCTTTCATTGTGTCCCATAAGTTTGGGTATGTTGTGCATTCATCTTCACTGAATTGTGGGAAATCTTTAATTTTCTTTCTTTATTGCTTTCTTGACCCAGTGATAACTCAGTAGAGTTGTTCAGTTTCCATGAGTTTGTAGGATTTCCATGATTCCTGTTGCTGAAATTCAGCTTTAATCCATGGTGGTCTGAAAGGATGCAGGGGGTTATATAAATTTTTCTTGTATCTGTTGAGACTTGCTTTGTGACCGAGTATGTGAGTAAATTTGGAGAATGTTCCAGGAGGTGCTGAGAAGAAAGTGTATTATTTGTGTTTGGGTGAAATGTTCTGTGGATACTTCTTAGGTTCATTTGGGTCATAACATCTATTAGCTCCCGTATTTCTCTGCTTAGTTTTTGTGTGGATGATCTGTCCATTGGTGAGAGTGGTGTATTGAAGTCTCCCACTATTAATGTGTAGAGTGTAAGCTTACTTAGTGTTTCCTTTACAAACATGGGTGCCCTTGTATTTGGGACATAGATGTTGGGAACTGAGATGTCATCCTGGTAGATTTCTTTTTCCTTTGATACTATAAAGTGTTGCTCCCTATCTCTTTTGATTAATTTTGGTTTCAAGTCTATTTTGTTAGACATTAGAATTGCTACACCAGCTTGTCTCTTAGTTACATTCCTTGGAAAATATTTTTTCAACCCTTTACTCTGAGGTAATGTCTATCTTTGTTATTGAGGTGTCTTTCTTGTATGCAGCAGAAGGGGATGGATCTTGTTTTCACACTCATTCTGTAAGTCTCTGTCTTTTTATTGGGGAATTGAGTCCATTGATATTGAGAGATATCAATAACCAATGATTGTTAATTCCTGTTTGTTTGGTTTTTTTTGTAGTTGTTGATGGTGGTAGTGTGTGTGTGTGTGTGTGTGTGTGTGTGTGTGTGTGTGTGTTCCTTCTTTGGATTATGCTGGTGTGAGATTATTTACTGTCTGTGTTTTTGTGTGTATAGTTAACTTCCTTGGGTTGGAGTTTTCCTTCTAGTGCCTTCTGTAGGGTAGGATTTGTAGATGGATATTGTTTAAATTTGACTTTATCATGGAATATCTTATTTTCTCTATCTATGGTGATTGAAAGTTTTGTTGACTATAGTAATCTGGGCTGGCATCTGTGGTCTCTTAGAGTTTATAGCACATCTGTTCAGGCCCTTCTGGCTTTTAGAGTCTTCATTGAGAAGTCAGGTGTAATTCTAATAGGTCTGACTTTATATGTTATTTGGTCTTTTTCTCTTGCAGCTTTTAATATTCTTTCTTTGTTTTGTGTGTTTAGTGTTTTGATTATTATGTGGCAAGGGATATTTCTTTTCTGGTCCAATCTATCTGGTGTTCTGTAAGCTTCTTGTACCTTTATAGGCATGTCCTTCTTTAGGGTAGAAAAATTTTCTTCTATGATTTTGTTAAAAATATTTTTGGGCTGGGCGGTGGTGGTGCACACCTTTAATTCCAGCACTAGGGAGGCAGAGCCAGGTGGATCTTTGTGAGTTCGAGGCCAGCCTGGTCTACAGAACGAGATCCAGGAAAAGTGCAAAGCTACACAGAGAAACCCTGTCTCAAAAAACCAAAAAAAAAATTTTTTTGGGGGGTCTTTGAGCTGGGAATCTTCTTCTTCTATTCCTATTATTCTTAGGTTTTTTTGTTTTTATAGTGTCCCAGATTTCCTGGATGGTGTTGTGTCAGGAATTCTTTAGATTTAACATTTTCTTTGACTAATGTATCTATTTCTTCTATCAAGTCTTCAGCATCTGAGATTCTCTCTTCCATCTTTTGTATTCTGTTGGTAATGATTGCATCTGTAGTTTCTGTTCACTTCTCTAGATTTTCCATTTACAGAATTTCCTCAGTTTGTTTTCTTTATTGTTTCTATTTCCATTTTCAGATCTTGAACAGTTTGATTCATTTCTGTTAACTGTTTTTTCTTGGTTTGATTTCCTCCAATTTTTTGATTGTCTTTTCCTCAATGTCTTTAAGGGGTTTATTCATTTTCTCTTTAAGAACCTCTATCATCATCATAAAGTTGGTTTTAAGGTCATTTTCTTGTGCTTCAGCTGTGTTGGAATATTCAGGGCTTGCCATAGTGTGATGGCTGGGCTCTGGTAGTGACATATTGTCCTGGCTATTGTGTTTTTGTTTGGTTTGTTTGGCTTGGTTTTTCAAGCCAGGGTTTCTCTCCTGGAACTCGCTCTGTAGACCAGGATGGCCTCAAATTCACAGAGATCCTCCTGCCCCTGCCTCCGGAGTGCTAGGATAAAAGGTATGCATTGTTACCCCACCACCCAGGTGTTGTTTGTGTTTTTATATTTAGGTTTAGGCATCTGGATTTGGAGTGATTATAGGTCTAGGTGCTAATTTCTGGATTTGTCTTTGTTGGACAGGTGTTTTCTTTCTTGGTTTCTGTTTTCTCTCTGGTCTTCTGGCTGCTGCGGCCTGTGTTTGAGTAAAGGATCTCCACCTGCATTAGGGGCTGAACTTTTGAGGCCTAAATGGCCTCTGGTCAAGCAGGTGGTTGCTGCCCAAGTTTGGGGCAAGAGTTCTGGCTGTGTGAATGGTCTCTGATATAGCCAGGGGTCTTCTGAGGCACAGGATCCTGGCGTGGCTTCTGGTGAGATAGGAGACTTCTGCCTGATTTTCAGGGAATTGGCCTGGTCTCTCGGGTTCAGGATGCTGGCCTGGTCTTTGATGGAGTAGAAAGCTTCTGCCAGAGGTATGTGTGGGCCTAGATAAGGTAACAAGGAGAAGAGGGGCACTTGGGATTAAGCTGGGTGGGTGTAGGCAGGGCAGAGGGTGGGGGAATAGCTTCCCTGGTTTTCAGGGAGATGACCTGGCCTCTGATGGGATGGAAAGCTTCTGCCAGAACTATGGGCAGGGATATGGTAATAAGAAAAGGAAGGGCAGTTGGAGTTATGCTGGGTGAGTGCTGGTAGGGTGGGGGGCAGTTTTACCTGGGGTTCAGGATTTGGCCTGGCCTCTGGTGGAAGAGGAGGCTTCTTTTAAATACAGTAATTCTTGGATTAAAAACCCTGCTTGATGCTTTTATAAAATGAGAACTCTAGATTGAAGTATCTGAGTGGTTATTTGGATGCCTCCAAAGATGTAAAATGATTTGTTTCCACACTTCATGTGCCTGACATATATGCTGAGAGTTAATATTTAATAGGCATAACTAAGTTGTAGGTATATTAAAATGTAGCTTTGTTCACTCTGTGTCACTACTAGAAAGAAGTTGTTCCACGAATGTAAAAGCTGATGCTAACAGGGATAAGAAAGCAGTAGACCTGTCTAGCTCCGAAGCCAATGCTGACTCACCTTGTTCTTAGATGGAGCCATTGCCAGGGGCATTGTTGTAACTAAACTTCAGAGAGCATACTTTTAATTTTTTCTATGCATCCTCACCTATAAATGAAGGTTGAATTATATACCATCTTAAAGTCATTTTGAGCTTTGTCCAGCTCTAAAATCATGCATCACATAAGACTAGTTTTGCTTCACATTGCATTCTATTCTTAGTCAAACCTGTCCTCATCACCATAAAGCAATTTCGCTCCCAGGGTCATGAAACTCCGGCGATGGTTGGCTCATTTCTGCACAGGGCAGGCTTCTAATGGCCACAGGCATAGCCTTTCCATTTGCGCTGTCCATTGGCACAAACTTGATGCCTCTCTGTTGCTATAGCTGCAATCTGCTTTGTGACATTCTTGAAACTGCAAACAGAAACTGCCGTCAGCCACCACACCACTCATCCCATCAGCTAGTTTGCCTGATAATTTCTCTGTGAAAAATGACTTGCTTGTTAAGCATTGAAAACCATAGACAAAACTGATGGGATCTCTTGCAGGCTTTCCTAGCTTCATTGAGAATTCCACCTGCAGAGGATGGCTTTGGAGAAGCAGACAGGGTTACCTACCCTCTAATGGACTCTCTCTGGGAGGTGGGGGAGGTCTGACATGTTAGGTAGGATATTTCTCCTAACACTGGGGAGAAGTCCCTCTGCAGAGACTGGCTTGTGGACCCCAGCTTTTGCTCCAAGAACCCCACCATAGCAGTGCTGAATAATTAAATAACTATGGATTTGCATATATATATATATAAAAGCTATGCTTTTTCACCCTGTTGGAATGTGCCACCTGGAGGAGGACAGTTGGGGACAGAGCAAAAGAGACTGTCCTGAGAGCAAGGATCACTGCAGTAACAGAAGAAATGAATGAAGATTTACTTCCATTAAAAAGTATTTCCAAGTAGCACTGAGCAAACTGAGAGGTTGCCTGTACTTCCTATCATTAGCAGGTGCTCTTTGCAAAAGATTGCCTCAGTCCTCTTTATTGTAACTGTTCTTTCTAGAACGTTCTGAGCAATTCCATTGTTTTTGTAAAAGGAAAAACACTTTCTATCCAAAATTTCAAGACTTCTATGTACATACACTTAAGATTATATTGTAAAAAGCGTTTGCGAATTGTATTCATTTTCACAGGCCTCTTATAACAAACCACTACAATCCAAATGGCCTGAAGAAAGAGACTCATTGACCCACTGTTCTTGAAGTCTGAAGTTAAGGTATAATCGAGCCCATGTTTCCTCTGAACCTGGAGGGGATCTGCCCTTGCCCTTGCTTGGCTTTTGCTGGTTCGGCAGTTGTCTTTAGCACCCTGTGGTTCATGAGTACACAGTTCCAGTCCCTCGTATTCACATGGTATTCTCTTCTGATGCCTCTTCACAGCCTTCTCGCTATGAATGGCTGCATGTACTCACAACTCTTTCTTTCATAAGGAACAGGTCACCTGGTAGCACCTACTTTACTGACCCCATCTTAACTTGACTCTGTCTGTAAAGGCCTTGGACACAATTCAACCCATAATTTAGTAGTCATGAAACTGACACACAAAAACATGCCGTGCTGTGTACAAGAGAGTCTGTGAGTTGCTCTGACCCATAGTTTTGGGCATCACCATCTGGCTTTTTAAAATACATCAGGGCTACTATCTTATCCACTGATCAAGTGTGTCCTCACTTGATTATTAGACTTGATTAGCTACATATCCTTTTAGCACCATCTAGAGGACATTTCTGGACCGACCTAAGTCCTTGTGCAAGGAAGGCTGTTCTCTATAGTATCTCTTTCATCTTTGTGGTGGTTTAAATGAGAAATGTCCCCCATAGTCTCGGGCATCTAAACACTTGGTCTTCAGTTGGTGGCTCTGTTTGAGGAGGTTTTCATGGGATGTTAAGGGGGCTGGGGGAAGGGGTGGGTTTGAGATCATGGCATGTTAAGGGGGCTGGGAGAAGGGGTGGGTTTGAGATCATGGCATGTTAAGGGGGCTGGGGGAAGGGATGGGTTTGAGATCATGGGATGTTAAGGGGGTTGGGGGAAGGGGTGGGTTTGAGAGAGGGAAAAGCCTCACCTATTTTTCATTTGTGCTCTTTGCTTCAGCTTGTGGTTGAGATGCTAGCTTTCAGCAGCATCCTGCTTCAGCTGCCATGCCTGCTGTTTGCTGCCATGATGGACTCGTGTCCTTCCAGAACTATAAGCCAAATAAAACTCTTTCTTCTGTAAGTTGCCTTGGTCATGGTGTGTTATCACAGCAACAGAAAAGAGAACAATGGAACCCTTTGTATTCATCAGCACCGGCCTACCTGCTTGTGTTCTCCAGGGTATTTTCCTAGCACCTGGCTTTTCCATTTAGATTTTTTTATCATCTCATTTCCAAACCCATATAAGTTTAGACTGTGTCTAATAGATGCTCAGATCAAAGAGGGAATGATTATTTCTAATAAGCAAAGCCAACAACACAATCGAGTAGAAGAACTAGAAAGTCCGTTCCTGTATACCTCTCCCATGGTTGGAGGCACACATAGAAAGATCTGTTCCACCCCTTCCCTTTGTCTGCCACTCGGTTAACTTTAACACTTTATCTACACATTGTCAGTTTAACTAAAGCTGCGAGTGGTCGTGCATGCCTCTAATCCCAGCACTTGAAAGTCAGAGTCAGGTGGATCTCCGTGAGTTCGAGGCCAGCCTGGTCTACAGAGAGAGTTCCAGGATAGCCAGAGCTACATAGTGAGATCCTGTCTCAAAAAGACAAAAAAAAAAAAACCAGTTTAATTAAGACATAACTGTCAAGCCTCAGTAGTAGACAGCCTGGCTACACTCAGGTGCAGAGATTGCATAAGGGCCTAAATTCCCAGCAGCTTTGTTGTATCCAAGAGTACAGTTTTCTCAGTTTGAAAATACAGTGTTGTTTTCTTACATGACTGAAAATGCGTTACACCTGGTTCTTTTAAATACATTTATTTGGAGAACATTTGTAGCATAATAACTGAACCTCCCCAGCTATTACTTCATCAGGTCAGGCACTAGAACAGCTCACGTGAGCATCCTATGAAGGAGTGAATTTTACCACCTCAGCGGCTTTGTTCACCTTCCCCTTTGTTGCTGATGATTCATATTTAGAAGATTTCTCAGAAGGAGAAATGGGGGAATGTCTGGAGCAGTGGTACCGATGTCTGTTTCTTTAGGAAACCTTCACAGCGTATTTCAGTCTCGTGGAATCCTTGGTGTTATTATGGCTGTCAATAAGAACCAGGGGGTTGTGCTGGTGGTTCTTGATGATGTCCACAACACTTCCAAAGTACTAGGGAAGCAAAACACAGGTGAATTAGTGGCTGTTAATGTTACCACCATGCTCTGTACCTCTCATCGCCCCGATTTCTCAAGCTGTTCTCCGTTACTGGGTCTCAGCCGATCTTCTGCCCAGAAGTGTCCATCTAGTTTAACAAAGGCTGAGGCCTGCAGGGTGATAGGCTCTGTGTTTAGTAGACCAAAGCCACATGGACAGCTTCAATTAGAATACCTGCTTTGACAAGTTACCTCACCGATTAGGATGTAATGTTTTTAAAAGGTTCTGCTAAATGATTTAAAATATTTGCTTCTGAGTTGGGTGTGGTCGCACGTCTTTGACCCTAGCACTCTGGAGGCACAGACAAGGTGGTCCCTGAGGTCAGGCCAGCCTGGTCTACAGAGTGAATTCCAGAATAGCCACAAAGAAACTCTGTCTGGAAAATAATGAATTAGTTAATTAAAAACGTTTCTTATTGTCAAACACGAAACTGCTATGTGATAGACTTCCCTACATCCCTCACAAAACACAAATTATCTATAATGCTGCACGAGTCTTGACAATCTCCTGAAGGCCCATGTCCTAGCTCATGTCTCAACCTTCCTAATGCTGCAACCTTTTAATACAGTTCCTCATGTTGTGGTGACCCCCAACTATGAAATTATTTGCATTGCTACTTCATAACTGTAATTTTGCTGTTACGAACTGTAATGCCAAAATCTGACATGCAGGATATCTGATATGCAACTCCTGTGAAAAGGTCCTTCACCCCCTAAAGGGTCAAGACCCACAGGTTGAGAACCACTGAAGGCAAGGTTCCCACAGTGCCACTACTGTTAAGTTAGTGGAACCTTTAAGAAGCAGGTCTCATTGGAAGTCTTTACTTCATTCTGGATGCACCCTTGAGGACATTGTGGGACCCTGGTCTTTCCTTCTTGTGAGTCATTTCATTCTGCCATGATGGACTGACTCACCCTGGCATCCAACACAGCAAGGCCAATCTACTTTGGACTAAGACCTTCAAAACTGAGCCGATATAAACCTTTTAATCTTTAGAAGTTGGTTATGATAGGTACTTTTGTTATAGTGATGGAAGCCAACTGAAACACAACTGATAGAATAAGTTACTCTTAGGATTCAGTTACCAGGAAAACTGATTTCCTAGATAGCTTTATACTTTTGTTTTCTTTTCGGAATGAGAAAGGGGAGCTTTATGAACCCTCTTCTTTCTATCTACACTTGAATGCTTATAAACTAGAGCGGACTTCTGACAGAGCAACAACAAGTTTCATGCTAGACTCTCACCATACATATTAATCTTTCTGTATTTGAATCGCCCATGTCTATACGTCTTGGTTTAAGGATGTCAGAAAGTTTGTTTTGAAAAACAATCAAAGTTTTAAATGAAACATTAAATAAATATAACACAGATCATGAAATAAAATGGATTAAGTATACAAAAGTTCACAGTCATCAAGTAAGTACATTTATCATTTTAAAAAAAAGATTTATTTATTATGTATACAGTATTCTGTCTGCATGTATGCCTACATGCCAGAAGAGGGCACCAGATCTCATTATAGATGGTTGTGAGCCACCATGCTGTTGCTGGGAATTAAACTCAGGGCCTCTGGAAGAGCAGCCAATGTTCTTAACCTCTGAGCCATCTCTCCAGCACACATCTATCATTTTTAAAGTAGCTGGTCTGCAACAGTTCCATGGTTTATGGAATTGGCACTGGATGACTTTATTGTGTCCCTTAACCTCTTCAGTACAGATAGCCATCTGGTACCAAGCAATTTAAAAGTTTTATTGATTGTTTGGATGACTTCCAAGATCTACATATTGAATGAAAATATATTCATAATACTAGACAACTTCTCAAATGAAATACAGTTGTGTTTTAGATGGCTGGCCTTCTGAATGTTAGACTGTGGAGGAGAGGTAAGTGGTAGGGACTTTGAAAGGCTTTTGCTGTGGATATCACTCGCATAAATAAAATGCTGATTGGCCAGTAGCCAGGCAGGAAGTATAGGTGGGACAAGCAGAGAAGAGAATTCTGGGAACAGGAAGACTGAGTCAGGAGATGCTGCCAGACGCTGCCATGAGTACCAACATGTAAGATACTGGTAATCCATGAGCCATGTGGCAAGGTATAGATTTATAGAAATGAGTTAATTTAAGATATAAGAACAGCTAGCTAGAAGCCTGAGCCATTAGGCCAAACAGTTTAAATAATATAAGAGTCTCTGTGTTTATTTTATAAGTGGGCTGCAGGACTGCCAGGGCTTGGTGGGAGTTGGAGAGAAACTCTCCAGCTACAGGCGTTCACTTTTATGCCCTCCGTCTCTGCAGCCACTCAATGCTTTTGCAATTGCCAGTGGAATTCCTCTGTGAGAAATGCCATGATATATTCATTTGGGGGGTGAGGGCGAGAAGGCACAGAATGTTGTCAAGTCAAATACAGTCAGAGATGTGAAAATGAAAGGGCTAGGAGATGAGCAAAAACAAGTTCTTTGATGCTGAATTCCAAGTTTAAAAAAAATGTGTTCTGAACTTAAGAAACACAGAAGAGGGCTGGAGAGATGGCTTGGCAGTTAAGAGTACCTCTTCCAGAGGACCCAGGTTCAATTCCCAGCATCCGCATGGCAGCTCACAACTGTCTGTAACTCCAGTTCCCGGGGATCTGACACCCATGGCAAAACACCAAGGCACATTAAAAAAAGAAAGAAAGAGAGAGAGAGAAAGAAAGAAAAGAAAAGAAAAGAAACAGAAGAGGATTTGAATTGAGTTGAAATTGAGATACACAGTGGAGTTGAAGCACATTTGCAGTTTAAATAAAAGATGAATTGGTGCCGGGCGTTGGTGGCGCATGCCTTTAATCCCAGCACTCAGGAGGCAGAGTCAGGTGGATCTCTGTGAGTTTGAGGCCAGCCTGGGCTACCAAGTGAGCTCCAGGAAAGGCGCAAAGCTACACAGAGAAACCCTGTCTCGAAAAACCAAAAAAGATGAATTGGCAATCATTTAGTTGCTGCTTTCCCTCAGTTCTCTTTATGTGTGTTCATATTAATTCAGTGTATTTTAGATGTCCACATATGTACAGAAAATAACTGGTTCAGTAACCCAACATCTCATGGACAATAAAATAGAGTAGACATTACAGCTATGAGATTACTATACTGTGCAAGCCATAACAAC
>CABHPH010150458.1:0-19438 GCA_902168325.1 Peromyscus nudipes
AACAAGCTTTTAATTGCTAAGCATCTCTCCAACCCTATTTTTCAGCTTCAAACTAAGCATAATTGCCTTTTTAAAAACATCCCTGATGGGGCTGAAGAGATGGCTCAGTGTTTAAGAGGACTGACTGCTCTTCCAGCACCTACATGGCAGCTCACAACTATCTGTAACTCCAAGATCTGACACCCTCACACAGACACACATGTAGGTAAAACACCAATGAAAGTAAAATAAAAATAAAATTAAAAAATCACTGAGAAAACAATCAGATTAGTGTTTTGTTTCTAGCTTTGTATATGTAGGATTTGGACCAGCAAAATGAGGTTTCATATTGTTTCCTCTGTGCTGATTGGAGATGTAATAAAGACTGTTTATATTTTGGAGAGAGGACTTCTGTTTCAACATATTTGGTATTTCTTACGATTTTTTTAAGATTTTCTTATGCCTTTAAAAATGTATGTGTCCTAATATTTCTCTCTTAGATCAAATGAAAGCCTCAAGACCAATTAAAGAGAAAACAGGGATATTCAAGATACTAGAAAATTCCGAAGATTCTGGTGCTGAATGTTTGTTTTAAAGCAGAGTGAAATGGCTTATAAAAACTTTTGTTTACATCCATTCTGGTAACTTGCCTACTGGCTTTGAAATCTGGATTGTTCACTTTACTTTTTTGATTATATCAGTTTATATAATGTAACTAGTATTGTTATATACTTGGAATGATAATTTTCTGAGACTTATTAAGTACGAAATTCCTATTAAATTTAGTTTTATCAGTTAGCTTTTGGGACTAGGTTGTACTTTTGAGTATTGTCTTTGAATATTGTCTAATATGTACTTAACCATTGGCAAGTTTATACAGTCTTCCTGTGGAAGTTTAGTGTCTCCCTTCAACCCCTGTAGTGATATAATTCGTGGGATTTGGACTTCAGTTATGGAGCAAGGTTTTGATGGGGGAGATTGATTGAAATTGTACTTTTTTTTTTACTAAATTTTTTTTAATATATTTTACATGCCAACCACAGTTTCCCAGAAATTGTACTTTATGTTGCTGAAGAAAATTGTTCGATTTTTGAGTCAGTAAGATGACTTACCAAATAAATGTTTATTATAATATGATCTCATCACATTATTTTGTCAGGAAACTGGTAATTTAGTTAAAATAATAACAAGGCTTAACTGATACTGGGATTCAACTTGGCTGATCTGGCTTCATTCTTTTGTAAGGCTGTCATATAACGATTTCAGCAGAAAAGCTCAAAGAAATTGTAAGATCTTGATAAAAACTCAGATTTTGGAGAAGGATACATTGTGCAAATCAAGAATAGAAGTTGAATGGAGAAACCAAGAGAATTTATAGAAAGAGGTCAGATACAACCAGAGGGAAGAAAAGACCTCTGTGTATAAGAAACTTAGGAGCCAAAGTAAGGGACCATACCAGCCTCAAAGGGAACAATCCTTGCCCTGCATGAAAGGTTATAAGACAGTAAAGAAATAATCCTGGGTAAACCCTACCTAGGAGAGAGGACATGTTCAGTGAGCCACGTATTTATTTACTTTGTTTTTAAAAATTTGTGCGTGTGTGTGGTTGTTGTTAAATCTTGGAGTTATTGGAGGTTATGAACCTTCTGATGTTGGTGCTGAGAAATAAACACAGGTTTTCTGGAGGAGCAATAAGCACTCAACTTGTGAGCTGTCTTTCTAGCCCCTAGATCATGTGTTTATTGATTGTCCTATAGAAAATTGTTCCATGTATCTATATTCAAATGAAAGGAATTTAGAATAATGGAACTATAAAAAGGAAAATTTTTTGAGAAAGCATTTGATCAAATAAGAGACCAGTATAGGTAGTAAACTTCGGGTGCTCTTTTTTTAGTAGTAAAAATGTTCAACAGTCATAAAAGTAGGTAGAGTTGTCGTGCTTGGAATTAATTACAACTCAGTTGCCTAAAAGTTGTATAAGCTTTTATAATGTTTCTTTTAAAAAAATTTTTTTTTATTCATCATTTTTGTGTGTGTGAGTGCATACATGTCATGGCATAAGTTCAGAAGTCAAAGGATAACTTTCAGGAGTCAACATTCCACCTTTATGTGGAATCTGGGAATCAAGCTCAGGCACTCAAGGCTTTTTTCCCACTAAGCCACCTTGCCAACCCCTGTAGTATTCTTTTAAATACGAATATTTTATAGCTTTATTTTTGTTTTTAACACTTTTAGTACCTCCTCCCTGTCATCTTACTCCCTATTACATTGAGAAAATAGAAGCAGGGCTGGAGAAGTAGGTGGCTCAGTGGTTAAAGAGAACTTGTTCTTACAGAAGGCTGAGTGAGGTTCGATTCCCAGCACCCACATGACAGCTCACAAACATCCCTAACTCGAATTCCAGGGGATCTGATGTCTTCTGATCTCTGTGGGCCCCAGGCTTGCATGTAGTGTACAGACATTCATGCAAGTAAAACACTAATATAAATGAAATGAATCTGAAAAAATAAAATGGAATAGAGGTAGAGGCAGGTAGATCTTTGAGTTTGAGGCTGTTCTTTGTTAAGCTTTTGTAGCACTGTAATGTTTTATCTTTTTCTCTGATTACAAGTATACAGTGCAGTTTTAGAGAGTATACAAATTATACTATGACTTTATGGCTAGTGGTTCTTGTAGATAAAGTTTTCAACTGGGACTTTTAAAGTATTAATTATTGCTCAGTGCAGTCATAAAAATTGACTGGGGGTGGGGAGCTGAAGATATGGTTCAGTGGTTAAGAGTACTGGTTGCTCTTCCAGAGGACTATGGTTAGATTGCCAGTGCCCAGTTGACAGCCCACAACTGTAACTCCAGTTCTAAGGAATCTGATGCCCTCTTGCCCTCTGCAGGCACCTGGCACATCATAGACCTTAACATGTAGGCACAATATCCATACATGTAAAGGACATACATTATCTGGGGCCTTCATTAATTTCTAATATGTGAATGGTTATAAGAGATCAAATGTTTGAAAACTGCTGATGTGTAGGGTGTACTACCTCTAATAGCTTGTTTTTCTCGCTATTTTATTTTAAAAACTTGCCCATATTTTTGTACACTTAACTTAGTTCTTCAGTGTGTATCCACATTTTACCTACTGCTGTGTTGCTTTTCATAATTTCTGTGTGAGTTTTCACCCATCCACCAGCAATACTTGTTTTTTTGGGTTTTTTTTTGTTTGTTTTTTTTCTACAGCTTTGTCAATGTTTCACAACCTTTCTGATTTAGGCCATTCTGATTTTTATAAAGTACCATCTTGTTTAAATTTTGCTTCTTCTTAGTTTTTCTTTTGGTCAGCTTTGCTCTAGTTTTGCATGTATAATCTATGCAAGAATTAGCTTCAAGTTTTGTTGAGTATCTCTATGATTATATCTCCGTTTTATGTAATCATCTTATTTTTGTTTAAACTATATGACCTAAATAGCTTAGATTATAGTGTTTGTTCTTAAAGTATTTAAAAATGTTATTTTCCCTGTTCCTCTAGATATATTCTATAAATTTTGCTGGTTATATTTTCACTGTTATTTATCTGTTTTCTAAATTTTCATGATTTTCTTGTTAGCCCAAGGATTTCTTAGATATTTATCTGTGGAGGCCCATAAAGGTTTCCTAGTGACATCTGAGCTTGCTTTACCCAGCAGGGCTGCATTAGAGGATTGATTGACCATGTGTGTGGTTACCAGGTGATTGGAAAGGGTCTGCACTTGGCTGTGCTGGGGAGGGAGGGAGGTCTTTTGCTCCACCCCTTGGCACTCCTATGAATAGTCCTTTAGGAGAGACAGAAGGGGCTGGTGGATAAGGGTCCAGGCCCTCCCGAGCTATCCTGTGTTTCTGTTTCTCCTCTCTATCCTTCTATCTAAATTTCTTATCCCTTACTCCTCAAGAGTACCCTGGGGTAAAATGTGGGTGCCCATCACCCAGCTGGGGCTCCCACGTTTATCTTGTAGGCATGTTACTTTTTTAAAGTTAACTCTTTTGTTGCTTTTTTTTTTTTTTTTTTTGGTTTTTTCGAGACAGGGTTTCTCTGTATAGCTTTGTGCCTTTTCCTGGAACTCACTTGGTAGCCCAGGCTGGCCTCGAACTCACAGAGATCCGCCTGCCTCTGCCTCCCGAGTGCTGGGATTAAAGGCGTGGGCCACCAACGCCCCGGCTCTTTTGTTGCTTTTTACCTACATTGCATTATTGTCGGAAAACATGATTTGTATGATGCTTTGTTTGTTTGTTTAATTGCTTGTTTTTTACTTTTGTGAAACAGTGTCTCCTTTAGCCTGAGCTGGCTTCACATTTGTTTGTAGCAAAGGATGACCTTGAACTACTGATCTTCTGCCTCCACCCTTCAAGAGCAGGCGTTGCAGGCTTGCATGGCCACACATGTATGATATTAAGTTTTTAGAAGATACACTTACTTTGTGGCCCAATACATGACTAATTAGTTTTGTGAATGTCTTCATTTATACTTGAAAAGAATTTACATTTTTTATTATTGCTTTGCAAATTGTTTTCTTTAATAAATATAAATCTATACTTGATTAATTTGTAAACAATTCTTTTTGAGAACCATTCATGTTAAAAATTTCGATGTTATGGGCTGGAGAGATGGCTCAGCTGTTAAAGAGCACTGGCTGCTCTTCCAGAGAACACAGGTTCAATTCTCAGCACCCACATGGCAGCTCACAACTATAACATGAATTGCTAAACGGTCTTATTAATAAAAAACCCAGAGCCAGATATTGGGGTAAAAGCTGAGAGATCAGAGGAATAGAACAAGCCAGCCACAAGTTCTTACTGCTAGGAAATCATCAGCCCAAGAGAGCTACTCTCAGTATACTCATGCCTTATATAACTTTCCTGCCTTGAACTCAAAAGAGATTTGAATGAATCTCTGCTTCCTGAATGCTAGGAATAAAGGCATGTGCTACCACTGCCTGACCTCTATGATTATATAGTGGCTGGCTTTTTCCTTTGATCCCCAGGCAAGCTTTATTTGTTAGAACACAAATAAAATATCACCACACAGAACTGTAACTCCAATTGCACCCTCACACAGAAATAAATGCAGGCAAAACACCCACTGCACATAAAGAAAAAAAATAAATAAAACTTTAAAACAAATTTCAAAGTTCTATATTAAATCAGTTCTCTGTAGAATTAGAGTGCTAGAGAGATGGGGCAGAGGTTAAGAGCACTGGCTGCTCTTTCAGAGGTCCTGAGTTCAAATCCCAGCAACCACATAGTAGGGTCTGATGCCCTCTTCTGTCATAAAAGTATATATGCAGATAGAACACTTGTATACATAAAATAAATCTAAAAAAAGAAAAGAATTATACTGTTCAGTGCCAGGCGGTGGGGGCGCACACCTTTAATCCCAAGTAGAGGTGGGCTGGTCTACAGAGCTAGTTCCAGGACAACCAGAGCTACACAGAGACCTTGTCTATTAAAAAAAAAAAAAATTCACGGCTCGATGTACATAGATTCTGCTGTTGGTATAATGTATCTACAGGAAAGCTTTTTTGGATATTGTCAGCCATATTGTGCATTAGGTTTCTCTGTTTATCTTTACATTTTTGTTACATCTATTTTGTGTATGTGTGCTTGTGTGTTCTGTGGCTGCATATGGAAATAAGAGGACACTTTGAAGAGTCAGTTCTCTTTCATCATGTGGTCCTGGGATTAAACTCAAGTCATCAGCCTTAGCAGTAAGCACCTTTCCCCTCTAAACCATCTCTTCAACCCCTCTTTCATGCAATTTATGTGTGTATGGTCTGTCTGGGTTTTTATATTTTACATTTTATTTTATTTAGTTTGTGTATGCTATGTGTGCTATTATATTGTGTGACAAAAGTGGGAATACAAAACACAAATCTACTCATTCCAGATAGGGAGCCCATGACCAAAGTCCAGATACTATCAAAGGCCAATTTGATGAACCGGTGAGTTTTGTTGGGGTTACTTACAGGAAACAGCTGTCTTACCAAAGTCCATCCCAGCATGGGTGACAAAAGGTCAGTGGGTTGGAGAGTGTTCCTTCTAAGAGGTTCAGTTCTAAACCTCTTCCAGGCAGTTGGCTTGGTCTCAGAGTCTTTGCAACTTGGCATGTCTACTCTTGGGAAGGAGGGGTCTAGTGTGAATCTGGTCAGTTTTAGGAACTTCCTGAAGCTATTTTGAGTTGTTTGCCTTCTGGATTAAGCAGCTACAATGAAGGATGAAATGTTTACATAACATGACTCACATAGAGGTTAGAGAATATAACTTGAAGGAAGCAGTTCTTTCCTCTTTGGAAATCAAACTCAGGGTATCAAGCTTGGTGGCTGGCATCCTTATCCATTGAGCCCATCCATTCAGCCCTTGTTTCTGAATTCTTTTATGAATTTATTTTACTGTATTTTGTTTCTCCAATATAGTTCTTTTGGTTTTCCACAACCACTCATGGTGTCACAATTTGTGTTGGTCTTCTAGAAGAATAGAACTGATACAATTTAAAAAAAAACAACAACACAGTATAGGTGTGGATAGATCACTAGTGGCACTTTTAGGTTATGTGTATATGTAAATTAAACTTAAATTAGCTCATAAAATGTGACTGAAATGCTCCAAAGTTGTCCCATAGCTATTGTCGTCTGTCCTCCACACATGCACATGTGAACGCATACACAAGAAAAGATTTTATGCAACTTCTGCATGAAGCTTTTGTTATTACCTTATATCCATGTGAAAAGTTGAAAGAAAAATCCTGACAAGTATAGGTGCATTATCTTCCAGTGACTGAAAACAAAAATCGTTTGAAGAATGTGTCTGAGACAAACACGCTGTTGCCAAAGTTAACATTTTTGTTACTTTCTAAAGAAAATACAGCTTGATGTCAGGATTTAAATGTGAAATAGGAGGGGATTTGGAACTACGAACATTACAACAGGAAGGATTGCTTCCGAAAACAAAAAATCTGATCATTGTCCATACTGATTACTTGGGTTAGTGGGCTCTACCTTTACCTCTTCCAGCTTTGGATCCTACTAGATCAACAAAATTCTGATTACTCTCTTTATGGGACTATCTTTAGTTCAAAACATTTGCATGAACCAATTTTCAGGGTTTTGCAAATGTGCACAGGCCTAACTGTTACAAACCGTTTGGTAAACAGAAGCATTTCTGAGCAGAACACTTTGGAAATATTTTTGCTTTTCTTCCTGGAGCATGGTTGATAGCCAGTAACATGGAATGTCTCCAGTAAATCTAAAATCCTTAGCTCTTAAAATCAACCCTTTTCAAGATGTAGAAATTGGGGATTTGGTGCCATGCTGGTACTGTGCAAGGTTGAGTTATTTGTGATTTTAATTTGCAAGATGTGCATACCACAGATTCCAAAGAAACCCCGAGTTTGTTTTGTTTTGCTTTTGCTCTGTATTTGAATTCTTTCAGAGACCAAGACCTCATTGTCATCTCTAAGGAATAGTTTTGTTTTGTTTGTTCAGTTAATGTACTTTTATCTAAACCGCTGAGCCATCTCTTCAGCCCCCAATTTGTCATTTAAAAGAAAGTATCAGGAGGGAGAAAGCGTAATTTAGTTAGCTTTCGTGACTTTAAAGTTAATAAAAGTCATTTGATTATGGAAGAATTTGAAACAACCACAAACTTAATGATGTCCTGTTGTGGTAACTAAGAATGTTTAGTACAAACACGTGCTAAGAACATAGGGGCTTAAAGTATTATTCATAGCCTGGTGGTGGTGGCACACGCCTACAATTCCAGCACTGGGTAAGAATGCTTATTTCTCTCCCGGTGGCTGGGATTCAGTTCCCAGAGATTGTATACCCCTCTTCTAGCCTTCACAGTCATCAGGCATTCATGTGGTGTAGGTGTACAATACATAAAGGCAGAACACATAAACATAGATCTTAAAACAAAAAACAAGTTGGGCAGTGGTGGCACATGCCTTTAATCCCAGCGTTTGAGAGGCAGAGGCAGGTGGCTCTCTGAGTTCGAGGCCAACCTGGCCTACAGAACAAGTTCCAGGACAGCCAGGGCTACACAGAGAAACCCTGTTTCAAAAAACAACAAAAAAAACCCATACCAAACCAAAAAAAGTATTGTAAGTCTGTGAGTTAGCAGAAAGCTTACTGCTCTTGTAGGGTTGGTGTACCTACCTTGGCCGGATTCACTGATGAACCTGTGGCCAGCTGCTTTTTAGACGCTAAAACTTGGGTAGATTGAGGAGACTAGATCCAGCCACCAAAAGCAAGCTTCTACATGTCCTAATAGTTGCAGAGGTGGCTGAGGAAAAGCATATTGGGTAAGTACTTTCCAAGTCTGCTTTCCAGCTGACTCCCTATGGGCTAAATTCTGAGGGCAAGCCCATACTCTTAGTGGTATGACACTGCAAAATTGATGCCAAAGACTGGACAACGAGGAAGGTGAAGCATTTATATAAACTCCCCTGAATAAAAGTGATGAATGTTTATTTTGTTCTTAATTTTATAGGGCCTTTTTTCATGTTTTACTAAAACTAGGTTTATATTCTATTCCTATTTCAATACTGCTGTGAGCCAAGCACTGGGCTGAGCTTTGGGAATCTAGTTGAGAGAGGGAGGAGGGATTGTAAGAGCAATGGGGGTCAAGATCATGATGGAGGAACCCACAGAGACAGCTGACCATAAGCTAGTGGGAGCTCACAGACTCTGGACTGACAGGGAGCCTGCATGGGACCAACAGAGGCCCTCTGCATGTGGGTTACAGCTGTGTAGGTTGTTTTGTTTTGGGGTCCTTAGTAGTGGGATCAGGACCTGTCCCTGGTGCATGAGCTGGCTTATTAGAACCTATTCCCAGTGCTGGATTGATGCAGGGAAAGGAACTGGGTCCTGCCTCAACTTGATGTTGTGCTTTGTTGACTCCCACGGGAGGTGTGCCCCTTTCTGAACAGAGGAGGAATGGAGGGAGGCAGTACACAGGAGGGGGGGGGGAGAAGGGAGGGGGGAATTTACATACTAGCTGGTATGTAAAATAAATGAAAAAGTTTAATAAAAAAGATTATTGCTGTGAGATTTTCCCTTATAATGAATGGGGATTTTTTTTTTCCCCCAGTGATTTCCCTCTATGTATTAAGCTGAATTTATGTCTTGCCTCCTTTAGTAAACAAAGGTGAAGTTGGAATTTGGATTTTTTATGTACCTATATGAAAGAAGTGTAAAGTGTAAATGGAGTTGCCAAATAATAGGGTGAGACAATACCTCAATTAGATGTCTTATGCCACCAAGTAAAACTTTCATTGCCAGGAATGGGTTACATATTGAATTGTTGGCCAAAGGGGTCCCATGGAAACTCCTAATATCACAGGCTGTTGCCAAGGCAGTTGATTTCTCTCTACAGCTTGATGGTAAGGCCCTATTGATGAAAGCAATACTTATATTGTCAAAAATGGAGAAGTCAAGCTGGTGTCTAATTAGAATCTTACTCCTTACTGACTAGCATTCATAATGTTGGATACTGTGCATGCTATCAGAGAGAAAGGTATCAGTATCACCCAGCTACAAACCCTGCAACCTGTAACAATGACCTGCCTGTAAAATGTTCTGGTGTAATAGTGGCACAATGTTTTAAGAGTAGCTCCCCCCCCCTTTTTTGTTTGTTTTTTTGAGACAAGATTTCTCTGTGTATCCCTGGCTGTCCTGGAACTCACTCTTTAGATCAGGCTGGCCTCGAATTCAGAGATCCACCTGTCTCTGCCTCCCACTGCCAGGATTAAAGGCGTGCACCACATCACCTGGCTTATCAACTCCTTTTTGATTGGATTTGAAATCCATACCATGATATCCATGAGATGGAATGTGTAACTGACACTGCCAAGAACCTGAGACTAGATAAGTCTAGGGCCCAGGGGTAAACTTAATACTATTATTCTGCTAAAGGAACATAGCAATAAAATGACTCCTAATGACTTACAGCTATACTCGTAGACCATTGCCTTGTTCAGCCATCATCAGAGAAGCTTCTCGCAGAATATTGGAATTAACACAGAGACCCACAACCGGACAATGTGCAGAGGAGAGTGAAGAGAATTGGGAGCACTCAACTAAATGGGATGCATCCATCAAACCCTTCCTCTCATGACTCAGGGATCTATATGGAAGAGGAGTCCAAAGGGTTTTAAGCGCCAGAGGTGATGGAGGATTCCAGAGAAACAGTGTTTCGCAGACAGCAGAACTGATGCATATACGAACTCACAGAGACTGTGGCAGCATGCATATGGCCTGCACAGGTTAAGCCAGGACGTGATCCCAGAACTGAGATGGGAAAGTGGATTCAGTGTCCCACCCCTAGCCAAGAAGCTATTTACAGTTGATACCTGCTATCAAAGAGAAAGTTTTCTCCAGTGAAGCGTCATTGGGTATATCAACCACACTCAGAGGTGGCCAGTTTTACAAAGCAAACACCATGTTTTTATTTGTGGACTTTTTGCTTTGTTTTGGCAGTTTTTGTCTTATTGGTCTTTTGCTTGTTTGTTTTGATTTTTGTTTTTGTGGGTTTTGCTTTTCACTTTTGCCTTTTCCTTGTTTGTGTTTTGAAAGGACAGAGTTGAATGGGTAGAGAGGTAGTGGAAGACATTGGGGAAGGAAGGAACATGATCAAAATATATTACATGAAAAACTTTTTAATTAAAACAAAATCATTTTAAAAAGTTTTCATTTAAAAAAGTTAACTTGTATTTCCATTGACAGACATCACTGTATGATGTATTTTCCTTGTCACATACTGCTTGATTAATGGACGTAGTTTTTAAGAGTTTGTGTGAACATATAAATGAGTGTATTGGCATAGAGTTCTATTTCTCTATGATGTCTTTGCTGTATTTGGTGGCATAGTAATACTGATGTTTGACAATAAATAAGAAAGTGTTTCTTCTACTTTCTGAAAAAAGTGATTTCTACTTTTGACACAAGGATAGCATTGCTTCTTCTATTTGACATAATTCACAAAGGAAACCACATGAAGTAGAACTTAACTTTGTGGGGACAATTTTGATTATGTAACCCACTTATGTGACTACTATGACTTTTAAGATATTCCATTGTGTGATATTTGCTGCATTTTATGTTCTGTCCTAGGTTGAAAAACTGGTCGTAGAGATCTGGTTTTCTGTAGTTCTTTTTTTTCTTAGATAATTTCCTCTTGGATCTATCAGCTTGGTGTGATTGGTTCTCCAATACAAACTGTGAACTGTCTCTTTATGGATGAATGATTTGGATTACATCAGTGGTTCTGTGAGAGCATGCAGCAGGATTAGCTATTTCATCATTATCAAGTGCCCCTTTGCTCTCCAACACAACACCTGTCTTACAGTGAGTCACTAGGAACAGGGCTGTGCAGCTTCAGCTTTTGTCTTCCTGATTCCCATGACTTACCTCATGTCAGAGGCTTCCCAGGACCACTGCTAAGCAGTTCCTGATGTTATATCCATGGGCAGGTCTCCAGCTCATCACCAGCTCTCATCTATCTGACACCAAGGTTCTGTGTCTGTGGACCAGACTCACGGTTGGCACAGCCTGGTCTGTGTTTGTGTTATGTGACTGACCCAGGCCTTAGGCTGAAGGCTGCTTTTTTAAAAAAAGTTTTCTTAAGGTTTATTTATTATGTACACAGTTTTCTGCCTGCATGTGTCCCTGCACAGGAGAAGAGGGCACCTGATCTCATTATAGATGGTTGTGAGCCACCCTGTGGTTGCTGGAATTGAACTCAGGACCTCTGGAAGAGCAGCCAGTGCTCTCAATCTCTGAGCCATCTCTCCAGGCCTGAAGGCAGCTTTTTATATGAATGAAGCCCAGTTGGTTTATGTCCTCCTGAAGATCTACCTAGTTAATGGAGACATTCTCAGACTGGACATCTTGATGATTCCCTGTCTGGTTTGCTTTCCCTCCTCTTCAGCTTGTTGGTATAGAGTGGGCTATTTTCCCCTATTTTGAATGTTTAAAATTCACTGTGATTTAGGCTCTCTATGTGCTGCTGAATCCTTTCATTGTTAACCTTCTTTCCTCCATTGCCTGAATTCATGTTATCAACCAGGGTCTCTTTCCCTGGGGACATTTCCAGGCCTTTGTCCTTCAGCCAGTGCTCTGCAGAGAAGTTCCTGAACTCTTACACAGACACTAGAGCTCACTGTGTCTGAGTCCGTGTTTAGTTTCCTATTATATCTCTGTAGTACGTACTGCTGTTCTCCGTGCTCATTTTTTATTAACATTTGTTAGTTATACACAGCAATAGGTTTCATTGTGAGATTTTCTTTTAAAATATTTTTGTTATTGTGTGTTTTTATGTGAGCATGATGTATCTGTTAGTACGTATGCTTCCATGTGCCTGTATAAGTCAGTGGACCACTCTGTGGAACCAGTTCTCTTCTTTCATCTTTTACATGGGTTCTGAGAATCAAACTCAGGTTGCCAGGTTGTAGACAAGTGCTGTACTCCTTGAGCCATCTTGTCAGCCCCGACATTTTCATGCATGTATTTTGATCATAGTTACCCCATTGCCCTTTCTTGTTCCCCTTGTACACTGTGAATCAAGGAATCAAAATGATCACCACCCTTGAAGGGACATATTTAAATTGCCATCTGATAGGATGCAATGAGAAACCAAAGTGCCTTCTCTAATATTCCTGCCAAAACTGCAATATTCTGCCATAACCAGAATTTAACCACAAGGAAATATTGGGTAATCTCAAATTCAGAGACAAGTCATAAACTCCTAGCCTCTGCTATGCCAAAATGACAAGGTCAAGGAAAGACAGGAAACTATAGTAGGCTTCAGTTGGCTACTTAGCTGAAAAATGTGACCCAGCATTGTAAAGTGCATGTTAAAATTTACTGATGGGCAGTGGTGGTGCACGCCTTTAATCCCAGCACTTGGGAGGCAGAGGCAGACAGATATCTATGAGTTTGAGGCCAGCTGTTATACAGAAACCATGTCTTGAAAACAAACAAACAAACAAAAAACAACCCCCCCCAAAGATCTACCACTGACATAATAATGGAAATGAGGATTAGATGGCCCTAATACATTAATTTTAATTTCTTGATTCTGAGGGTTATGATTACATATGAAAAATGCCTTTCTAAAAAAGGAAATTTATGTTAAAATATTTCTGGTTGGGAAATTCAGACCATTAACTTATTCTCAAATCTTTAAAAAATTGTATGTGCTTCCAACTTTTCTCTGTGTCAATGGTTAAAAAAATTGTAGGAGTAAGCAAATAATAAATGGTATTATCTATGCACTTGCATATGTACATATAATCAAGAAAGTGCTTATATAAAACTATATAAATACTTCACAAAAAAGGTTCCAGTCTGTGTATAATGTACATATATAGTTTGAATGAAAATTTCCCATCTGGGCTGCCAGTGCTCCCCTCAAGGACCATATACTATCTAACAGAAACCCCCACACCAGGTATGACAGTTGCTTGTCAGGGTTGTCCAAGAGACCCTGAAAGCATTGCTATTGCCCTTAGTTGCTTCCCAGAGGTGAAGGTAAGTTCTTACTGGAGAACACATGAACTTTGGACACAGGATCCTGAGAATCTGAGCTGGATCTGACCTGAAAACCTCTTCTGTGAGGACTAGCTTTCATGGTACCAGAAGATATTATGGAAGCTACCAAGTAAGAGACACAACCAATAGTCCTATGAACTAAAACAATGACCAGAATGGCACAGTATCTCTAAGGATGCAATAGTAGCATGCATACCTTGGTGGTAACTAGTAGTTTTCTGATTGCACTTAAGGCCCACAGTATGCCTCGTAATGGAAGCCTAGCAAACTTCCCTGGAGCTACTGAAGTCATGGATCTTGGAAGAGAACCTATAACCACCACATTACTAATCCAGCATAATTTTTTTTTTAATTTTTCGAGGGGCCTGAGAGATAGCTCAACAGTTAAGAGAATTGACTGCTCTCCCAGAGGTCCCGGGTTTGATTCCTGGCACCCACATGACAAGTCACAGCTCTCTGTAACTTCATTTCCAGGGGATCTGACACCCTCACACAGACATACATTTAGGCAAAAGTACCAGTGCATGTGAAATAAAATTAAATAAATCATTTGAGTTTTTGAGACAAGTTTTCTCTGTGTAATAGTCCTGGCTGTCCTGGAACTTGCTTTGTAGACCAGGTTGGTTTCGAACTCACAGAGATTCACCTGCCTCTGCCTCCCAAGTGCTGGAATTAAAGGCATGTGCCACCATCACCCAGCTAATTTTTTATTACATCCTAAATATTTATTGTTATACCTACAGGTAAGTGCAGGACTCACCCCAATCAAAGAAATGTCTTCTTTCTACAAATGGACACCATTACAGAAAACCACAACTGATCAAAATGCAGAGAACAAGAGATCATGTGGTGCCGAACCCCAACTAATACATCTACCACAAAATTCCTGCATCTAAGGCTTAGGGGTCTTAGTGGAAGTGAGGGAGGAAAGATTGTAAGAACCAGAAAAATAAGAAATTTGCAGTGAGATTTTGTTTCTTGGAAATGGCAGAGAAGCTACACCCACAAAGTCTCACCAACATTGCTGTCTAAACAAGACCTGAACAAAGATGACACTAATAGACAGGCTAACGTGGAAGGGGGAAATCTCATGAGGCCTCAACCCTAGACAAAGCACTACAGGCAGCTAAGGAATGCTGAGAGTGGGAGAAAGAGTCTTCCCCAGGGAAGATGCAGCATTTAATTATCCAATACTGAGTGGTCAGCCCTGAAAATGTAGACATACAAGTAACATTATATGAACTGAGCAGGTTGTATTTATATATTTAGGAATTATGTATATGTGTGTGCATGTATGTGTGTGTGTGTGTGTGTGTGTGTGTGAGAGAGAGAGAGAGAGAGAGAGAGAGAGAGAGAGAGAGAGAGAGAGGAATCGAGGCCATAAATTTGAGAGAGAGTTAAGGGAGGTAAATGGGAAGGGTCAGAGGGGGGAAAAGAAAGAGGGAATGATGTAATTATATTTTAATTTAAAGAACATGTTAAAATGGCAATATTTCAGAAAGTGCTCAGCATTCTGAAGATTCAAAAAAATGTAAATTAAAACTGGTAAGGTGTTACATACTCATCAGAGTGGTTAAAATGAGAAAAAGCAATGTGCAGTGCTACATACACATGAAAACAAATACCAGGAAGCCCATTATATCTTATGTTAACTAAAAGAATTAATAAAATATAGAATAGGCCAGTCATAATGGCACACACCTTTAATCCAAGCACTCTCCAGGCAGAGGCAGGTGGATCTCTGTGAGTTCAAGGTTAGCCTGGTCTACATGAGTTCCAGACCAGCCAAGGCTACATAGTGAGACCTGTCTCAACAAAATAAACCACCACCAACCAACAAACAAACATAAAATAGTAATTAAAAGTAAACAAAGAAAAAGGCTGAATATACAGTGTTTTGGGATGAAACTGAAACAACTAACACCATGACAATAAAAGTATGAGAAACTTAAATCATTTGGAAAAGAAGAATAAGACTGACTTTACCCAGCCCCCTGGCTTCCTATCTAGTGTAGTGGGTAGTCTTTCCAGCTTTGATCTGGAAGTTCCAACCCCCAATGAGGCTTTGGTAACTGTCACACCTACAAGGCAGGGCCAAGAGAGGGCTCTGAAGACCCGAGATCCGGATGCACTACTTTCTCTTGGGTCCTGGACCCTGGACGCTGGAGGTAGACGGAGCAGAGTTCTCCAGAGAACACCGCCGGACTGCGCTATGTCTTTCCTAGACCCTGCAACCTACCTATCCCTTCATCTGTAAGTTACACCACTAAATAAATCTCCCTTTTAACTATGTGGAGTGGCCTTAATAATTTCACCAATATCTGGCGCCCAACGTGGGGAAAATTCCAAAGGCCTGGGTAGAGAATCAGATGAGCTTTGTTGTTCTTGACACCAAAGCTGTGATCTGCTGTTTGGACTCCTAACTTTTAAAACTATGAACTAAACAAACCTGGTTTTTTGTTTGTTTCTTTTCTTTTCCTTTCCTTCTTTCCTTCTTTCCTTCCTTCCTTCCTTCCTTCCTTTCTTTCTTTCTTCCTTCCTTCCTTCCTTTTTGTTTTTTTTGACAAAGGTTTTCTCTGTGTAGCTCTGGCTTTCCTGGAACTAGGTCCATAGACCAGGCTGGCCTTGAACTCAGAGATCCACCTGCCTCTGCCTCTCAACTACTGTACCACCACCACCACCGAGCCTATTTTTTCTTAGTAAGTAACCTTCCTCATCAATTTTGTTATGGCCGTGGCTGTTGGACTAATGCATTGATCTAAAGCATCAGAGCAGTTGATTTAAGTAAGCCAGAAAGATAGTGAGCAGGAGGCGGTATAAGGAACTTATGTGGCCTAGAGAAATGATTTTTCTTGATCTGGTTTCACAGACATGTTCACTTTGTGAGAACTCACTGATGCATTTAGGATGTTTGCAACCTACTGTATGTATTTTAGATCTCAATAAAGAGTTTTTCCTAAAAGACAATTGTAACTGGAAGTTTTCCTGTGCCCCGCCCGGTCTGTAGTCGCTCAGACCCAAGTAAACACACAGAGGCTTATATTAATTAAAACTGCTTGGCCATTAGCTCAGGCTTATTACTGACTGGCTCTTACACTTAAACTCAGCCCATTTCTATTAATCTATATGTCGCCACGTGTTCTGTGGCTTTACCTGTGTGCTGTTACATGTTGCTCCTTGGGCAGCTCGCTGGAGTCTCTCCCTGCCTTCTTCCTGTCTCTCTCTTTGAATTTCCCACCTGCCTCTAAGCTGCCTTGCCATAGGCCAAACAGCTTTATTTATCAACCATTCAGAGCAACACATATTTGAATCATACAGAAAGACATTCCCCCATCAGACAATTTTAGGTTAAGCTTGGTGGCACATGACTGTAGTCTCATTCCTACTTGGTAAGAAGCTGAGGTAGCAGTATTTCTTGAGCATCCAAGTTCTTGACAAGCCTGGATGATGGAGCCTCAATAAAAGACAGTTGACTTAATTCATGATTCTACCCAAGTTGCAGTTCATACTCCTTGCCACTATGTAGGGCTTCATTGAAATGACTTGGACACTAGAATCACTGACCTGGGAATTGAAACATGGGTTCTAAAACAAAGTCTGATATTGATTGATTCACCAAGTCACCCCTTTCTTCCTCATTCCTAAAAACTAAAGCAGGCTTGTACTACACCCTGACATCCCTTCTGCCTCTACTCAACCATAGCACTTGGAATCTTACAGAGAAATAGGATTTATCAGAAGCCTCTGCAGGATAGAGGCGCAGATTAGAGATGTTAATCTCTCAATAAATTAATAACACTGAAAAGAACAAGTTGTTGTTGTTTTTACTCTTTGGCTCTTTTGGGGAACTCACCACCCAGCTCCCAAATAAATCACAAGGAGGCTTTTTCTTACTTATGAATGCCCAGTCTTAGCTTGGATTGTTTCTAGCCAGCTTTTCTTTTTTTAAATTTAATTTTATTTAATTAATATTTTTTCATTTATTTTACATACTGGTCACATTTTCCTCTCCCTCCTCTCCTCCCGTTCCTTCCTCTGACTCCCATCTACCTGCCTCCTCATCCACTCCTCCTCTGTCTCTTCAGAAAGGGGCAGGCCTCCCATGGGCTTGAACAAAGCATGCTAGCCAGCTTTTCTTAAATTATCCCATCAACATTTTACTTCTGGGCTTTTATCTTTCTCTATTTCTGTATATATCTTTTCTTTCCTTCTTATTCCATGTCTGGCTGTGTGGCTGGGTAGCTGGCCCCTTCTTTTCTTGTTCCTCGATCTTTCTTCCCAGATTTCTCCTCCTATTTATTCTTTCTGCCTGCCAGCCCCACCTATCCTCCTGTCTGGCTATTGGCCATTCAGCTCTTTATTAGATCAATCAGGTATTTTAGACAGCTTCACAGAGTTAAATGCAACATGCAATACATCTTTGTATCATTAAATGCTCCACAGCATAAACAAATGCAACATATCTTTAATATTCTACAACAATAACTGAATTAACGTAGTCCAATATAACATGTGAGTCAAGCAATAAAATAACTCACTTTCTTTGTCCTGGTTAAAGCACTAACTAAGATTTGAGATTGGGGCTGGCAAGAGGGCTCAAATGGTCACTAAGCTTAATGAATTAAATTAAATTTAAGGGATCTGTACGGTGGAGGGAGAGAAATGGACTCCTATATGTTGTTTTCTGATCTTGACTTTAGTGTTATGGCACATGTAGACCCTCAAGCAGATACAAACAAACACACCCATTAAATAAATAAAATGTAATAAAAATAAAAAGATGAGATCACTCAAATTCCAAGATTATAAAACCAAAATTTCCTGACCTCCATTTAAATTAACTGGGTGTGTTAATTATTTAGTCAGGTAATGTGTACTTTGAAAGTCATTGATTAGGTTGGATCAACATTGAATCATGTCACACAATGAGTAAATGTCGGTGAACGTCTTTCATGATGAGAAGGATGTGAAACAGAAGGGACACGGGTTACAGCCCCAGCTCTACCACCTACTTTGTGTGTCTTTCTTTGACCAAAGCACTGACTCTCCAAGGTTCACCTTCCTCCAACCTCAAAATGGGTAAGAGAGCTTGAGAGAATTCCAAGAGTTTTGATGGATGTGAAATTTCCCTATAAATTGTTAGGTATCCCAGTAAAATAAGTAATAAAACATTGTATGTTTGGGTTCTTAGCAAAACTTAATTTTCCTGTACTGTAGCTCAAAATTATGATGCCAATTTATTATTACTCACAACAGCCAAGATATAGAAATGGGATGGAGAGAGGTCTCGGTGATTAAGAGTACATACTGTTCTTATAGAGGCCTGGAATTTGGTTCCCACTACCCATGTCAGGTGGCTCAGCACTCCCTGGAAATTCCAGTGCCAAGGGGTCTGACACCTCCTTCTAGGCTGCACAGGCACCTGCATTTGTGCGCATGTACCAATACACACACACACACACACACTGAAAAATAAATCTTAAAAAAAGATAAATTAATAACTTAAATGTCCATCAACAGATAGATAGATAAAGATATTGTATGCATATAATGTGGCAGTCAGCCTTATTTGACACAATATGGATGAGCCTGAAAGACCTATTGAGTGAAAGGAGCCAATCAAAGGAACAAAAGTACTGTATGACCTCATATGGCTAACAAAATCTAGTCAAGCAAACAAAAGTGGAGTAGAACCAGTTGTCCCCAGGGGAGAAGGGGAAGAGGAAATAGGAAGAACTAGGTTGTATGTTTCTGTTGGCAGTTAGATAAAATGTACAGTGATTTCATGTAATACATAAGGGAATAAATTGAAAACTTTCTACCAAGTAGACTTTAGGGGTGTGTGTGTGTGTGTGTGTGTGTGTGTGTGTGTGTGTGTGTGTGTG
>CABHPH010150458.1:19448-47615 GCA_902168325.1 Peromyscus nudipes
GTGTGTGTGTGTGTGTGTGTGTGTGTGTGTGTGTGTGTGTGTGTGTGTGTGTGTTGTGAGTAGAATGAACCCAAGGTCTTGCATATTCTGGACAAACTATCACTGAGCTGTATGCCTGTTCCATAGACTTTAGCATCTGGGTATAGCATAATAATAAAACTCATTGCAAACTGGGAGAATGGACAGATTTAGGTTCTCCCTTCTAGAACACCAAGAAGCATAGTCTTGCTTGAAAGAAAAAGTAACTGGTGTAAGGTGGTGGATTATGTCCCTTTGTTTGACTATAGTAATCACTTAAATATGTATATCACAGTATCATATTGCATACTTTAAATATCCAGGGGCCTGGAGAGATGGGTCAGCAGTTAAGAGCACCGGCTGCTCTTCCATAGGACTTGGGCTCAATTCCCAGTACCCACATGGCAGCTTACCCATGGCTTCTGACACCCTCACATAGACATATGTGCAAGCAAAACATCCATAAACATAAAATAAAAATAAATTTAAAATATTTAAAAACAACTCTCCATAGTGGTTAATTTAGGACAGATACAGCGATAGCTTTGCATGCCATGCCTGTGTGAAAGCTCTGCTCTAGTGGTGGTGGTCTGCATCTTCCAGTCCAGCTCACTGTGTGGTCCTCAGGGCAGTGGGTCTGTATACTGAAGCCCCTGTTCCATCCCTCCCAGCAGCACATGCCTGAACTCTGGCTAGCTAACTCTGAAAATCCCCTCTCTGCTCTGGGTTATTGTATTTCTTCATCCCAAATGGTAACAAGCCAAATCTCGACGGAAGCAGCTGTTGCTTCTGGACTGCCAGCTGCTGAGGAATGAGGAAGATAATTCAGAGACGTGGCTCTTCTGCAGAGACTGAGCAAGATGGTGGAATAGTCAGCAATCAACACTCTTTCCCCAAGAGAATCATCCATCTAAACAACTACCCACACAAGAAAACACTGCCATAGGAGCTAAAGAAATCAGGTGAGAGACCACAGCACCTGGGCATAGCATACTAGTAAGAAAAGTCACACAGAAAGCGGGGAGAGAGTACAGATTTGTGTTATCCTTCCGTAAACCCCAGGCAGCACAGCATGGGAGGAAATGAGGATAATGTGCGTGGGGCTTTGCCTGGGACCCTCAGTTAGCTGAGAGTTTCCCCTCCTGAGGGAATGAAAAGGAGAAACTGTATTATTGATTTAATCTCTAGAGAACACGAGCCTCATTTTGTCAGTGTCAGTGTGGTGTACATCCTGAGTGATGTCCACGAGCTGTGCCAATACCGTTCTGTTATCCGGCACTCTCCGAGGGGTGAAAAGAGTATCCTCTGCCGGAAAGGGCTTTGTAGGATATCAAATGGCAAAAGGTGTGTGTCTTTACTGAGTTAATTATGTGGCTTAACTGGTGATGAATCAACTCTAGTGTTACTACAGCACACTTAAAGCATGTTTAAAAAGAGCTTCATTTTCAAGGTATATATTGCAATCCCTGGGAAACTTTACTGAGTAAACATTATATATAAGTATATGATTTGCCTTCAATGTTTGAACAAACTTTTGACCAAATGATTTACTTCATTACCCAGTTTAGATTGCATGTTGGAATCATCTGTAGTGGAGAAAGAAAAAAACAAAAAAACAAAAAACGGTAAATGGGTCCCACCCTGGGCCAGTTCCGACAGGCTTCCAAGGTGGAACAGTAGTGAGTAAGAGTGAGGAACAGCTTCCGTTTGTATTTTTCAACAGGCCAGAGTCCACTGAGAAGAGAGATAAAAGTGCACCTCGCTGATTGGTCATTTATGCCTCAGAAGCACACGTTGAGTTAGCAACTAGCATTATAAAAACTCTGGACTGCAAGCTCACAGGTGTCTCCCCAAGAAGAGAAGGCTGCCATGGAGCCAGTCCTGGTCCTGGTGCTCACTGTCTCCTGTCTGCTTCTCCTCTCACTCTGGAGACAGAGCTCTGGGAGAGGGAAGCTCCCTCCTGGCCCCACTCCTCTTCCAATTATTGGAAACATCCTGCAGATAGATGTGAAGAACATCAGCAAATCTTTAAACAAAGTAAGTGCTTTTCAAGCTCCTCTACTAGGTTACAAAAACGAATTTAGTCTCAGCTATTATTTAACTATTTTATTGTAAAGCAAATATTTCCATAGGTTCTTTAAATTAGAGTGCCATTGTCAGGAGTAGTGGAATGCTATAATGCATATAAATTCTTTCTCTGAGCTTGTGTGTGTGTAGGTGTTTTTGTGTGTGGATGAAGAGGCCAGCAGTTGAAGTTGAGTGTCTTCAATTGCTTCTCCATCTTATTTTTTGAGGCAAAGTAGGTCACTGAACCTAGAGCTCAGTGATTGGCTAGTCTGGCTGACCATCAAGCCCCAAGCCCCAGGATCCTCCTGTCTCTGCCTTCCCAGGGCTGGGTTTATTGACCTGAGAACAGCGAGCTTTTTATGTGTGTGCTGGGTTCTGGTCCAGTTCTCACAATTGCAGAGCAAACATTTACTGAACCATCTCCTCAGTCCCAAGGGACGGGAAAAATTGTAGATTTCTAATTCTTAGTCACAGAATGCCTGGAAAAGTGCTCAGTAGGTGATCTTGAAGCAAGTTCAATAGCAGCTGGACATTTGTCCAGTGTGGACTTTGGCGACTGACTGCACAGGAAACAGAGATTCACTAAGCAGGGCTCAAATTTGGTTCTTTTATTTATGTAATACTGAGATGAATTTGAAATTCTTTGAGCCTCAGTCTCTTTAGCTGTAAAATTAATAAATGTAGCTCAAGGTATTGGTTAGTTGTGATGATCTATATAGGATTTCCCTCATAAGTTCTTGGCAAATGGGAGACATTCTGCCTGTGACATCTATAACAAGCAGCATTGTTTTTATGTATGAAATTCAGCAACATTTGAACCTGTTTTATAGGAAGAAAAAAAATCATCAACAGTATGATGACATCAGCAGATCATGTACAATATGTAGGCTACATCCTGATTTTATTTTTGCTGTTATTTGAATTTCTTCCCCCAATTTTCCAGTTCTCAAAAGTCTACGGCCCTGTGTTCACTCTGTATTTGGGCATGAAGCCCTCTGTGGTGTTGCATGGGTATGAAGCCATGAAGGAAGCTCTGATTGATCATGGGGAGGAGTTTGCTGGAAGAGGCAGTTTTCCAGTATCTGAAAAAGTAAACAAAGGCCTTGGTAAGTGTGAGTACAAATGTGTGCATGCATTAGTTGTGCCCTGGCCATGCAGATGAGGCAGGATGAGCTCTTCTGGGCCATCCAGATAGTTCTATGTGTCAGTTCCTAGTCTGCTTCCTGACTAGTTCTTGTTTCTCATTCTTGTAGGAATCCTTTTCAGCAATGGGATGAAATGGAAGGAGATCAGGCGTTTCTCCATCATGACCCTACGGAATTTTGGGATGGGGAAGAGGAGCATTGAGGACCGTGTACAAGAGGAAGCACGGTGCCTTGTGGAGGAACTGAGGAAAACCAAAGGTAGGTGTGTGTCACTTTGTGTCACTGACCAGATTGCTCCCTTCTTTAATGATCTCCATGGCAACACTGCTGGGTCAGCCAGATCTTATATTGAGGGAAATGCTTGGCAACTCTATACAAGTGGGATGGTTTGGTACAGAGCCAAGGAAGATTTTGTAGCTAGCTCAGTGCCTTCCGTGTTTGTAAACAATTTTTGTACACATGGGGTGGGGATAAAAACTCATTAAATTCTATTTTGCACCAAGCTTTACTTTCAAACAATGCCATACAGATAGACAGATTGAATATCACTTTTCAAATTTGGCAATGTTTTCCCCCATAATTGTGGGCTAACTATTCTAGAACATTTCACTAGGAAATGTTTGTGAGAGGACATTACTGAAGTGACGTGCTAACTCCATGGAATGTGAAACTATGCATGCTTTTGCTTAATTGGTCTGGTTGGTAACATCAGCCTCCCTGACAGACATGTCTGGGGTTCTTTAAAGGCCCATGTCTGCAGTGTTCACAACAATGGTGTCTATGCCTGGTTTCTAGTTCCTGGGCATCGTTAATGCTCCCTTCACACTTGTGACTTGCTTCTCCGTGTTTCACTATTTAAAGATGTCAGCTAGAGTTACTTAATGTTACTCACTGTGGACTTTATTATTTACATATTTTAAGAGTCATCTACATTACAAAAGATAGTTTTAAATTGATTTATTGAACTAAATCTGAATTACTATTAATGCTTAATCTCAACTTCCCTAATTATAATTTGCCTCTATTTCAGTTCTTCTTGTTATCCTCTGTCTTGATTTTTGTACTAGTTGTGAATTTTATTTTCTATATTTTATGAGGCCCTGACATCTTGGGCTGCCACTCCCAAGGCTAGATAATTGATAACAATAGCAAATACTTTACCCAAAGCGTGCTTTTGGCATACAAATCAGCCTATCTATGGTCATCGACCACCTCTTTTAGTAAATTCCCACATACCAAGTCCATGTTCTTGCTGTATATCTATCCAGGGCCAGGTGCATGAACAGTTAGTGACCCAGAGATCTCTGCAGTTAGTCAAACTTTTCCATCCTAAGCTCACAAAGTCTGCCTTTCCTGTCCTAGTCATCCCTTTGCACAAAACTCCAGCAAAGGCCTGGCTCTCTGCTTTTCCTTTCCCATCACTGTCCTGGACTGTGGTGGCACCGTGAGCTGCCCATCCTGTCATGTTATGGATGGCCCCCCCTGTGGGAACTGGCCTTGTCCTTTTTTGGAGTCTGTTGAATGGCAACCTGATCTGTGACATTCACTGTATTTGAATGAAAACAAAATTATGGCTGAATTTTGAAACAACTGGATTTTGAGTTAGAATATTGATAGTAATTTTTACCTACCTTGAAATCTTGGCTTCACTCATCTGTGATGTAATTGTCATAGTAAATATGATTTTCAGCTTGATTTCCAAATGCCCTTGATATTTACATGTCTCTTCAAAATGAAGTGGAAGGCAAAACTGATAACCAGACTTTTCACTGTGAACCTCTCTTGCCCCAAATCTCAAATTAATAATTCCCAATGATCATCTCTTTCTCTCCTAGGCTAAAATAAAATTCTGAACATTCATTGTTATGGTGTGTTATAACAGAAAAGGGGCAGACTTAGGCATAGTTAACTACTGAATAGGCTTCTTCTGTTGAATTCCTCATCACTTGTGCATAGATATCTTTTAAAACTAACAAACAATAATTATATGCGTTTATGGAGTCCAGTAAGGAACGTGACACATGCATGTGATTTGCAATGATTATGTCTAGTTGCTAGCATCTCATCTTCTTAGACATCAGTTCTTTTTCTTGGGAGAATTAGAACCACTGTCTTCTAGCTCTTTATAAAACGTAATGAATTGATGTAAACTGCTACTGTGCTGTGGATAATCAGAGTTTATTCCTCCTTTGTAGCTGTATTTGTCTCCTTTTATCTAGCCTCACTGTTCTTCCTACACACCCCTTTTCATCTCTAGTGAACACCATTCTACTTTGTTTTTTTGTAAGATCAACTTGTTTTTTAAGTTTCCACTATGAAAGAGAACATGAAGTATTGGTTTTCTGTGTCTGGCTTATTTCGCTTAATATAAAGTCCCCCAAATATGTCTGCTGTAGTACAAAGTATAGTATTTCATTCTTTTTAAAGACAGTAATATTTGATTGCGGGTATGGATCTCAGTAACTCTACTTGTGGACACTTCTGTTGGTTCTATTTCCTCGCTATTGTGAGTGGTATGCATGTTTTTGGCTTATCATCCTTAACTGTAGCTGATGTGCCCTTGTAGACTTTTCACATTAAAATTTGTTCGTAATTTTATTAGAACAATTTTGCTGAAAATTGCCCACAAAACATTCCCTCTGAATTAATTTGCTTTTCTGTCAAGTAATTGAATGGAATAAAGTGATGTTCAAATAAAAAACTTTATAGAGGCTGGAGAGAAGGCCCTGTAGTTAAGAGCATTGACTATTCTTGCAGAGGACCTACCCAGGTTTGGTTCCCAGCACACACACACACACAGACACACACACACACACACAGACACACACACGGTGGTTTACAACCACCTATAACTCCAGTTCTAGGGGGTCTGATGCCCCCTTTTTACCTCTAAGGGTACCAGGCATGCACATGGTGCTCACATACATGCAGGCAAAACACTTATACACACAAAATAAATAAGTTTAAAAAAAAAAAAAAGAATTGCAGTATTCTGTCAATGGCTATGTGACGCAAGACCTCCACTAGAGGGCGAGCTTTGCCAAGCAAATGTGGTGATAAACGTTTCCAGAACAGGAATTTTTTTGTTACTTTTCTTTTCAACACTGAAATAAGAAGTAAAGGATATTATTTATCAATTTAATCTTTATGTTTGACCTGTATTTGATTTAAACTAGAAGTGGAATTTTAAAAAAGTTTAACTTATTTTAGGCAAACAGATCTATCCTCTCATAATGTGTGTTCTTTTTTACTTTTTAAAAAATGGTATTGAGGATAGAACTTAGGGTCTTGCATTTGCCTAGAAAGTCCCAACCGCTGAGTAATATCAAAATCTTTGATTTCACATTTTATTTTGAGATAGGGCCTCTCTAACGCACCCAGGATCACCTCAAATTCACTGTAGCCCAGGCAGGCTGAAAACTTACGATAGATAGTCCTACTTCAACTTCCTGAGTAGCTAGGATTACTGGCCTGCATCACCAGGCCAGGGGGTGTTTATTTTTATTAATTAAAATATGTTATTTATTATTATTATTATTCGATTGTATGTGGGTGTTTTGTCTGCAATATATCTGCACACCAGATAGGGAATTGAGTGTGCTGAAGTTCTGCCTGATAGAGAATTTCTAGGAACTTATTCATTTAGGGTTTCTAAAATTACTTTAATATGATATCAAAGAGTCTTTTATGTACACATATTAACAGTTATTTTTATATCTCCCGTTCTCCAGGCTCACCCTGTGATCCCACCTTCATCCTGGGCTGTGCTCCATGCAATGTCATCTGCTCCATTATTTTCCAGAATCGTTTTGATTATAAGGATCAGGAATTCCTTAACTTGATGGAAAAATTTAATGAAAACCTCAGACTCTTGAGCACCCCATGGATACAGGTGAGGTCAAAAGGCTTCCTTCCTAAGGAGCCATCTGGGCTCTTTCCTTTGAGAAGTCCACAGCATTATAGGGACTGAGCTGTGGCATGAATGTTTCCAGACTGGACATTTTAGAGATGTGGTGTGCAGTTCTTTTTTTTTTTTTTAAAACATATTCGTATTCTTCAGCTCTGTGTGTACTGTGCATGAGGATGGGTTGGGGTGGGGTAGGTACAGGTGCCTGCAGAGGCCAGAACAGGGTGTTGGATCCCTTGGAGCTGGAGTTATGGGTAGTCATAAGCTGCTGGATGTAAGTTCTGGGAACCAAACTCCAGTCCTCCAGCATGAGCATGTTCTCTTAACTACTGAGTCATATCTCCAGCTGTTGGGGCTATAGGTTTTTAATTTTTCCTTTGTACTTTTTATATTCTGTAGGCAAAAAGCATTTGCTTAGTAACATTTCTAAGCTGTTTCTGCAGAGCTTGTGTTCTTTGTCATGCTTGTCCTCCAAAGTCTCTGTTTTCTTTAGTTTCTGACAGAAATTGCTTTACTGTGAGAGATATTATAGATGACAAAGAGGTGGAGAATAGAGATGAAGAAGAAATGGAAGGGAGAAGGCTGTAGGGCAGAGATACAAAACGAAGAAAGGAAAGAAAGCCAAAGATGCAAAGTAGGAACGAAAAGTAGAAGAGACAGGGAGGAGAAATCCCACCAGACTGGCTCTGTGCCAGCCACTCAGGCCCAGGGCCCAGGAACCAGCAGAAGGAAAAGCTTGGGTTTGTTTTGGGGGGTGGGTTTGGGTATTTTTTTTTCCAGGACTTTTCCTAACTTGTGCTTGTCATGGGCATTCTCTGGCACTTTAAATACATCACTATATGTGGATGCTTTTTTGTTTGTTTGTTTTGTTTTTTTCAAGACAGGATTTCTCTGTGTAGCTTTGGAGCCTGTCCTGGATCTAACTCTGTAGACCAGGCTGACCTCGAACTCACAGAGATCTGCCTGCCGCTGCCTACTGAGTGCTGGGATTAAAGGTGTGCACCACCACCCTGGCATGTGGATGCTTTTGAGTGGCCTGATTTCCCAAAGATACTCTCTCCAGCTCTTCTTCCCATGGTCTCAGTGTTCTGCCAGGAGCTTTAATTGCATTCTTTTGCCCCAGGTGGCCCTGTGTTGCCTAGTGGCATTGTAAGCTTTTTTGATAGTCTTTACAACTTTTTCACCCTGAGGCGTTCTGACTTAGGTGAAACAAAGACAAAGTGCTGTACCCAGTCCTTCAGCTCCCCCTACCCTGTTAGGTTAAAAACAGAGAAACAGTTCACTCCCTCCACCCCCCCACCTCTGCCGACTCCCCTGGAATCAAGAGCCATAGTTCTGTACACTGGGAACAGGGCTCTTGTTAAGGATGCCACTAAGACAGGGCAGAGGTGACATCAGGGCAAAACAATGCTATAATGCTTTCCTATCCCCGCCATTAAAAACCCTCAACTTATCATTGGTTTATGTAAACATGACTATTTTCCACAATTATAACAAAGTTGTTTTAGACAGTTTTGATTGTGTGTGTGTGTGTGTGTGTGTGTGTGTGTGTGTGTGTGTGTGTATTTGTGTAGAGGGATGGGCCCTGCCTACCCGCAAAGAGAATGTTTCCACATCACCGTTATCTTGGGATACCATGAATGTCTCAGAAAGACAGCAGAGCACTTTATTCTTCAGAACAGAGGACAGATGGCTGGACACAGGGTTGCAAGCCAAACCACAACCCACCAAACCACAGAGTCCAGGCAGCACTTTGGTACTGCCAGAGGCATGCTCAGGCTCTCAGTGGCTGTCTAGGGACTTGTTGAAAACCTTCTACCACCCACAGGCTTGTCTGCCAATCAAAAATTAGAGTCATTTTCATCCCATTACTTAACAGTTATTTCCTAATTGAGGATACCAAAGACAGAGAATGGGAGCATAGATTGCTGCCAGGAACCTCTGAGTACTGGGGGTTCTGGACCGAAGACTCAGAGGCCATCTAAAGCTGGGTCTCTAGCTGAGAAAGTAATGAGAGTCAGGATATTAAGATGATTGGCATTTGGCGTGTATAAAACATAACTCTCTGTTGGACTGTCATGGTCAATTACATCACCATCTATCAAGCTGGTATCACTCTGTATAGAAGATAGTTATGTGATTTTATAGGAGTCATTTGACCACTGCTGTGCCTAAGTATTTGTCCATAAAATGTGGAGTTGAGTTTCATATATTTGAGACCTTCCCAGTTATAAAACATGATTTTATTACTGAGGCCAACTGTTAATGGTAGAAATATCAGGGAGTGACTCTGCTTTGTTTCAGGTTGACTGAACTTCCTTGACCTCTTAGTTTACCTCATGCAGGTGAGACATGGTCTTCCTGTATTTCACAGTTGTAGGTAAAAAAGAGAGAGTGGACATAAAGATGCTTTAGTAATGTAAAAATTATTGACTTGGATGTTGGAGATCTTGTCATATCTGGTTATGTGATCAGCTTAATGGAGACTCTATTAGCACTTCCGTTTATATAATCGTGTACACTGAAATGTTTATCTTCAAGTTCACCCTAGGTCTTTTTTTATTATTCTCTTATACATTACATCCTGACCACAGTTATCCCTCCCTCCACTCCTCCCAGTCCCTCTCCACTATTTGATCTCTCCCCCATATCTACTCCTCCTTTGTTTTCCTTCAGAAAAGAACAGGCCTCCCAGGAATATCAACTGAATATGGCTTAACCAATTATAATAAGACTAGGCACAAACTCTCATATCAAGTCTGGATGAGGCAATCCAGTAGGAGGAAAGGGTCCCAAGGGCAGGCAAGAGAGTCAGAGTCACCCCCACTCCCACTGTTGAGAGTCCCACAAGAACGGCCAGCTACACAACCACAACATAGATGTAGAAGATCTAGCTCAGATCTGTGTAGGCTCTGTGATTGTTGCTTCAGTCTCTGTGAGTCCCTATGAGCCCTGCTGAGTTGATTCTGTGGCCACATTCTCCTGGTGTCCTAGGCCTCAATCTTTCCTCCCCCTCTTATGCGGGGGTTTCCCTAGCTTCACCTGATGTTTGGTTTTGTCACCCT
Source organism: Peromyscus nudipes (assembly GCA_902168325.1). NCBI lineage: Eukaryota > Metazoa > Chordata > Mammalia > Rodentia > Cricetidae > Peromyscus > Peromyscus nudipes. Next base: position 29,651 of record CABHPH010150458.1, read on the forward strand.
AGTTTTTAACCAGGGTTATGGTACTCATGTCTTTAATTTTAATTAATATTTTTTAATCTTCAAGGTCTGCAATACTTTCCCTGCCATAATTGATTATTTCCCTGGAAGTCATAACCAAGTACTTAGAAATTTTTCCTATGTAAAAAATTATGTTTTGGAGAAAGTAAAAGAACACCAAAAAACACTGGACATGGACAATCCTCGGGACTTCATTGATTGTTTCTTGATCAAAATGGAACAGGTAAAATATTTGTTGGCTTGCATTTTGTGATTTGTTCATTATTTCTGTAATTATTGGGGATGCATAGTTGCTCAGGCAAGATGCACTTGGTAAAAACTTTAGGTACCTGCTGTGTGCATGAAACTGGACTGACAACCATGGAGGATTTAAAACTAAATCGTTAAATAACTAGAACACGTGGGCACTGCTTTTAGGGACTAACAGTCTAGCTGAGGAAAGAGAGCATACCCATCAGGTGAAGTAGAAATACAAAGCCAGGCAATAAAAATACCCAGCATTAAAATAAAAGTGGTTGTACTGGAGTGTGTGGGAGGCTGAGGAGAAAGAGCATATGAGAATGAGAAGAAACTTGCTGGGCAGATTTTCTGAGTGACCTGAGGTTTGATACAGATTTTTAGTGAGAAAAAGGGGAGAGGATTTCACATGGGCACAGTGAAGTGATAAGGTAGAGAGATGGGGCAGAGAACCATAGTTGAGCATAGCTGGAAATGATTCTCCCCAGATGAGGATGTGGAAATGTTTTCAAGCACTCTACAAGCCTACATATTGACAAGGGAATTTGTGATACTGTATATGTAAGCCTGAACTAGAGTCTAATGCAGATAACACTCAGGGTAAATTTCCTGTGAACTCCATAGAATGGTGAGCATTGATACTGAAGAGGAGTATTGAGATTTATCATCTGTATTTTAGCTTGATACATGTCTGGATTATAGAAGTGTAGATTCAAAAGTAAATGCAAGGTGTCTATCTTATATTATCAGAGTCCTATAGGCTTCATTTTAGTTAATGGGATGGATGCTGCAAATAGCAGGAGCTATGTGGGAAAGTTCGGCAGTAAGACCTATTCTGTGCCTTGGTAAGTTTAGCCAAGAGGAGAGTATTGATATGCTCAATTAGAATATAGGGTTAGGGAAGGTTTAGGAACCATTGCAGAAGTAAGGTGGAAAGATTCTAAAAGCCAGAGATCAGGGAGGATTGGACCAATACAGTGTCTTCAGGATAGGACAGGATCTATGCACTCATGAGTTCACAGCTGCTGTGGCTGTGTACCCAAAATCTGCACAAGATCAATCCAGTCCCCACCCTTAGCTGAGGACCTATTGACAATTGATGGCTTCTGGGGGAGGGGGGAGTTTGTTTCTTTTAAGGATGTGGTCCCTGGTAAGCCCGCCATGCACTCATGTGTATGTGGGCAGCACAAATTGTACTCCATGGGTTATAAAAAACACAATAAAAAGAAGACAGGAAGTTGAGAGATGGGAGGCAGATCTGGGAGGAACTAGGAGGAGCAGAGAGGGTAAATAAGATCAAAGCACATTGTATGACTGAATAAAATTCTCAAAGAATTAATAGAGTATCACATAAATAAAAGAATAATGGTAGGAGCAGTTCAAAAACTGGGTGAGAAGCATAATATAGATATAATAAAAGCATGTGTAAGTACAAACATACTCCTTGAACTGAGGTGAGGCAAAGAGCAGAAAAAGCTAAAGAACTGGGAGAAACTGGGGGTGGGAAGACACAAATTACTTTTGATCTGTGCCTTGTCTACTGGTAGGGGAGAATTATTATTACCACAGTGATGGACTTCCATATTGCTGTGAAGACTGCCCACTTAGCTGGATTAGGCTGGACTCCAAGGTCTCTGTTACTCACTTACCAGTGGCCTTTGCCTCAGTGCTGTATTTATAAAGCGTGTTGCTCCTTGGACTTTAGCGAAGTATCAGAACCTAGCTGTCCATTGGCTATGGCTTAGTACCATCTGTGTGTAATTTTGTGAGTGTACAGGTATACATGTATGTACAGATATGTGCATGTGTGTAGTTTAGAAGCCAACCTCAGGCGTAGTTCCTCATCATTGGTTACTCTGTCAGTTGTCAGCCTGAAGAAATCAGGCCATGCTTCCTGCAACCCTGGAAACTCATGCCCCCCTCTTTGCAACATAAACATACATACCTCAAGAAAGATTTCTGATCCTGCCAAGTACCTGGCTCCAGGCATGGACTCATGTAGACTAAATCAGACTGAACCATGTGTGGACATTCCTGCCAGTCCCCCCAGATTTATAAAAATCAGACTATTTAGTTTGCTCTAGAGTTTCTGAAGGCTCTCCTTCTCTCCGTTTGGGCCCTGTCATATTGTCATGAACATGTCTGTCAGGGGCAATCTGACAGGAGCCTGGAGGGAGAAAAAAACATGATATCTTCCATTTTTATTAGTTCTTTGAGAGTTTCATATATGCTTTGACCTTTCTTCCATTTCCTGTGTATTTATTTCATTAATTGATTACTTATAATGAAGCTTCTTCCCAGCTTTGAAGGGGGCCACTTTCCTTCTAAGGCCCTGCCATGCTGCCTCTGAAATGATACACTGTCTCTTCCAATGGTCTCCAACCTCAGGATCTGAATGATCATGGCTTCTGTTCTCACAAGGCCCTCTCAGTAAAGCTTACTTATGAATGGCAATTTTTCAGCTCCTTTCCCCAAACTGACATCCTGATTGCTTTTTTCCCTCCAACATAATATTCTTATTTCATTCAATGCACCCAGATCACACTTGCTTCCCATTTCTCCCAGGTCCATCCTCCTACCCTGTGCCTCTCCATCAGAAACAAAACAAAATAAAAAATACACCAAGTCCAGTTGTATTGCTCATAGATTCATTGGAGCATGGTTAAACTCCCAGTGGCCAGACCCTGAGTCCTCCCTGCCCCACCAGAAGGCTGGGGAGGTGGAAGGTTGTCACAGAAGCCTTCAATGCCTCTTATTCTCAGTTATGAGTCTGCAGTCATTGATACCACTGTGAAATACACAGACACACACACACACACACACACACACACACACACACACACACACGCACACGCACACACACGCACATATATATATATATACATATATATATATTAAGGCAATGTAGTCAGTTTTTCATCACTTGGACAACACACCAAGAAAACTGACTTATAAGGAGAAAGATTCACTGCTGCTCATGGTTCAGTTGTTTGGTCCTGCTTGGCTGCTTGGCCTGGGATGCTGGGCACACTGGGAGACAGAATATTATAGCAGAAAGAAAGGCAGTAGAGCAGAACTGCTCACCTTTCATAGCTAGGAAGCAGAGAGAGGAAAGAGACAAGGGTATCGTACTGAAGAAACAGTTCGATGACATAACTTCCTCCAGCTAGGCTTCACCTCTGAAAGCAATGGTTCTCAACCTGTGTCATGATTCCTTTGGCAAACCTCTATCTCCAAAATATTTACATTAAGATTCATAACAGTGGGGCTGGAGAAATGGCTCAGAGGTTAAGGGCACTGACTGCTCTTCCAGAGGACCTGTGTTCAATTCCCAGCACCCACAGGGTAGCTCACAACTGTCTCTAACTCCAGTTCCAGGAGACCTAACACCCATGGCAAAACACCAATGGACATAAAATAAAAATAAATAAAATTCTAAAAAGTTTCATAACAGTAGCATGTTGACAGTTATGAAGTAGCAATAAAATTGTGGATTATCAATGTTTTCATCACAAAGAAATATATGTTTAAGACACACACACACACATATATATATATATATGTTTGGGTACAGTGTGATATCTTGATCCATATACATAATACATGCATACATATATACATATAATGAAATCACCAAGTCAGGCCAATTGATGCATCCATTACCTCACATAAGCACCATTTCTTTGTGATGAAAACATTGATAATCCACAATTTTAACAATTTTGAGGAATGGGAAATGAAGCATGGGTAAACTAATAACATTTTCTACTATCCTGTTTAGGTATTGTAGTTTTAGTATTAGACTTGCCATTGTTTGTTTCTTATTTTTAAGAACAACCTGAGTTAATTTTGATTCACTGTAATTAACTGTATGCCAGCAAACCAAAATAATATCCACATAAATCCTAGGAAAAGCACAATCCGAAGTCTGAGTTTACCACAGAAAGCTTGGTGGCGACTGTCACTGACATGTTTGGAGCTGGAACAGAAACAACAAGTACCACTCTGAGGTATGGACTCCTGCTGCTGCTGAAGCATGTGGACATCACAGGTATGAGGGGCCAGAGAAACTCAACAGAGATGCTGGAAAGACACGACCCATGTCCTCCACTGGGTCTCTTAGAGAAACCCCGTTATTGAAATTGCTCTGTTGCTAGCTGTAACATGTACATATGAGGGAGAAATAAGAATGAGATAAGTTTTCACAACAGAAGAGAGTGTCTGAGAGAAACAAGACAGGGTGAACAGTAGCAGAAGCATCCAGCTCTGATTTTAGTGACCTTACTCTGATAAGGCATCTGCATTTGATGGGAGGTGTCTATAGCAAGGCACATGTGTCCCCCCCCCCCAACTGGTGTAGTTGGTACATTGGTTTCCTGAAGGATAGAGAGGTATGCATATGTCATAGTGTATTTTCTCTCAGTATAACAAAATAATGGAGACTAGATATTGTACAGAGAAAATTATATTTAGCTCACAGTTCTGGAGGCTGGAGAGTGTCACACTGACATCTGTTAGGATCTGTTGAGTACCCCTGTTGGATGGAATCCTATCAGCTCCAGCACATGTGAGTGTGGTGAGTGACACGTGTGGAAGAAAGATTCAGGGGGCAGTGCCAAGATTTCTTGTAACAACATAACAACCCTTCCCATTCTGACTTCAGGATGGACAGGAGATAATTTATGTATGAGGAGTCTTAGAGGAGAGACGTGGCTGACAATTGGATGAAGTCTAATCATTAAAAATTATTTCTAGGTTTGAAGCATACTTGAGCATTTGTAATAATTCTAAGTTAGTATCCAACATTAGGAATTTAAGTAGGCTCTTTCATGTCCAAGAATGTGTAAAACATGTAACAAAGCCACAGCTCCCTTACCTGTGAGAAATATTCATGAAGTCACATGGATACAAGAATGAGTATATATAAGATAAAAATTATAAGTGTACTACAGGAGAGAGAAGTGTGAATGTGTGTGTGTGTGTCAGAGAGAGAGAGAGAGACAGAGACAGAGAGAGACAGAGGAGAGACAGAGAGTGTGTTTGGGGATGCTGTCTATTTTGTATAGCGTGGTGATAAATATGTGATTGTAAATAGCGCAGTAAAACAATAGAAATGCCCATTACCTCTGAATGTGAACATAAATTTCTCAAGATACTTAAAGAATGTTTTGAATGGCTGGAGAGATGGCTCAGAGGTTAAGAGCACTGGCTGTTCTTCCAGAGGTCCTGAGTTCAATTCCTAGCAACTACATGGCTCACAACCATCTGTAATGAGATCTGGTACCATCTTATGGCATTCAGGCATACATGCAGGCAGAACTCTGCATACATAATAAATAAATAAATCTTTAAGAAAAAAGAAGAATGTTTTGAAGTGAGTGCCTTTGGCATATGAGGAAAATACAGAGAATGATTGGGAATTTACAGATAAGCAAGAACATATGCACACGTACACACACATAACACACACTCATCTGCCAGGAAAATTTAATTACTACCATATGTTAATTTGATATGACACTAATTCTTATTTTCTCGTTTTTGTCCTTACAGGGGTAGGAATTTCTTAGTTCATATGTATAAGATATCTGTATAGTAAAGCATTTAACCATTCTCATGTGCACTGATTATCCTGTATGATAATATGTAGAGGTATATCTACTTAGTGAATGCCTGGGTTTTAGGTAGTTTTATTTTCCCATGGCATTACAAGTCTAGATGTGCTTAGGGCCTGAGATGCTGCTGAGACATCTTCATCCTGTTCCATGTAGCACTGACTTGCTGTGGCATTTGCGCCAATTTTCTCCCATTACATCATTTCTCACTTTGTCTGACTAGCCAAAGTCCAGGAAGAGATCGAACGTGTGGTTGGCAGAAACAGGAGCCCCTGCATGCAGGACAGGAGCCACATGCCCTACACGGATGCTGTAGTGCATGAGATCCAGAGGTACATTGACCTCATCCCCATGAACCTGCCTCATGCAGTGACCTGTGATGTTAAATTCAGAAACTACTTCATCCCCAAGGTAAGCTTGTTTCTCTCACTCTGCCACTTAGTGTTGATGAAGTTCCTGAATTCACATCTTGGTTCCTACTATAGTTGCAAATATGTAAGAGAATATTTAAAGTAGTAATATGCAAAAGTGTTTTAAAAGTGTTTTGGGCTGGAGAGATGGCTCAGCCGTTAAAGGCTAGGCTCACAACCAAAAATATAAAAAGAAAAGTATAGCTCTTAAATATCATAAACTTAGAAACATGGTGTTTCCAACTTTTTTTTATGAAACATTACTAGCTTGATTTTTGTTGCTGTGATAAGCACCATGTCTAAAGGCAACTCAGAGAGGAAAGGGTTTATTTAATCTTATAGGTCATAGTCCATCACTGAGGAAAGTCAGGTCAGGAACACAGCAGGGCAGTCACTCTGGCAGGGCAGGGACTTGAAGCAGAAGCCATGGTGGAATGTTGCTTACTGGCATGCTCTCCCTGGCTGTTGTCCAGAAAGCTTTATTATACAACCCAGGTTCACTTTTCTAGCACCTCTCTTAGTGGGCTGGGCCATTTCATGTCAATCATCAATCAAGACAGTGCCCCACAGACATACCCATAGGCCAATCTAGTCAAGGCAATTCTTCAGCTGAAGTTCCCTCTTATAACTCTGGGCTATTTCAAATTGATAGCTGAAGTAACTAGGAGACTATCTATACCCAGTTAGCACTTAAATGGATATATGAGTGTGTTCTTATGTATCATGTGCATATGAAGTATAAAGATGTGTTTAGAACTATATTTTAGTCTATTAAATCTGTCATACTTAACACCTAAATATTTTGATGTGTATCTCCCAAGACTGAAGACTTTCTGCTACAAATTGATAAGCACCCTCACACTAAAGAAATTATCAATATACTAATATTATCCTTCACACAGTTTAAGATTACGTTTTCTAGTTATACCAAGATATCTCTTATAGATTTAGGGGAAGAACTTTTCATAGTGCAATAAAGGAACAAATCTACAATGAGGTTCTCCAAAATTGAGAGCATTTCCTTTAAATAATTTCTTGATACAACAATTGTTTTGAGGAGTCAAAGCCACTTGACCTGTGAAATGTTCCTCTGTCTGATTTTGTGTGGAGGTTTTCTTGGAGATTAGGGTTCAATTGTGTGTTTTGAACAAGGACATTTAAAAGATGAAGCTCAGTCGATGGCCTGCTTCATCAGACTGTGGCCTGGATACACTGTGGTCCCATTGTAGATGACACTAATAATCATTTTTCCTACAGAGTGTTTTTTCAGGTCCTCTGTTAATGAGGTTCTGTATTCTGCATTAAGACAAAACAAAACAAAACTCTACAGGATGGGATTTAATTTTTGAATATCCTATTTTCCAAATAATTTATCAATAGTTTTAACATTAATTTATAATCCCTGTCTGAGCATTCTATTTTCTAAATAATTTGCCAACAGTTTATAAAATTAATTAGTAATTTTAAAGATAAATATAATCTTTGACTGTCTGTAATGCAGCCTGACCACACTTGACCTCTCCTTCCTGTCTTCTCCCTCTCTGACTTTCACGAAACCTCTTCATCCCATCAATACCCCTCCCCCTCCCACACCTACTGGGTTAATGAGGGCATCAGCATTTCATGGGTGTGGAACTATCCTCTGGAACATGGAGGACTTATCAGTGGCCACACTACTCTTAGTACAACTAATTGATAATCCTTGCCTGAATTGATAATCCTGAATTGTGAGATGATGGAGATTCTCATTTCTTATCTCTCTTGTACTTTCAAGGTAGGGTTCATCTATGATGATGAGGTCCCCACATTTTTGAATGATAAGCACATAATATATTCCAATGAAAAGTTCTCAATAATTGAAAGTATACCTGTTGGTAGTATATTTAAAGTTATCATTAATTAGATCAGATGTCCATTTAACAAAAGCTTAAGCAAAGGATTCTAAATTCTTCTTTCTTTTCAAGAATGAACACAGACTTCCACCTAAAACTATAGCTAATATGAATTGAATGAGAATAGAAGGGATAAATATGGCAGTGTTGAGGGCAGACACCAGTGTCCAACCTTGGTAATAGCTAGAGTGGGTTCATACGTTTTTGTACCAAAATCTCAAGTAATCAGTCTTTCAATTGCTAATGGAGATCACAGTAGCAAAGCTGTTGCTACTAGTATTAAATTCATCTCATCAATTTTGTGTCTTCTTTAAAAAAACAACAAGCCGGGTGGTGGTGGTGCACACCTTTAATCCCAGCACTTGGAAGGCAGAGCCAGGTGGATCCAGGAAAGGCGCAAAGCCACACAGAGAAACCCTGTCTTGAAAAACCAAAAAAAGAAAAACAAAAACAAAAACCAACAACAACATTGAGTCCACTTTGTGCTACTCATACAATCATGGATTGTGTAGCCATTGGCTCAAGTGTAATTGACCTACCAGAGGTTACACCCTTAAAGAAAACTGACTCCTCAACTCCCAACAGAGAAGCTTTGTTTGCAGTAGATGAATGGTGGTGAACACAGAGACCTACAACTTGATCAGGATACATAGAATATGAGATCTCAGAAGGCTCAGCCATAAATGGGATGTCTATATCACACCTCTTCCTTTCAAGGCTAAAGGATCATTGTGGAAGATCGGTCAGAAAGATTGTAAGAACCCGAGGTAGTAGATAATGTGGAGGCCCACAGAGCTTTCCTAGTGAGATCTGAGATTGCTTTACCCAGCAGGGCTCATAAGGGGATGGCTTGACCACGTGCATGGTTACCAGGTGTTTGGAAGGGTCTGCACTTGGGCTGTGCGGTATACTTTGATCAGCAAGGGGGAGGTCTTTTGCCCTGCCCCTTGGCATTGTTATAAAAAGCCCTTTTGTAGAGACATAAAGGGCCAGTGGATCTTGATCCAGGTCTTCCCAAAGCTATCCTGTGTTTCTGTCTGTCTCATCTCTGATATCTTTCTATCTACAAATTCCTTATGCCTTTCTTCTTCTCATAGGAACTCTGTAAAAGGTGGGAGCAGACCTCCCACAAGATAATTACAAAGAAACAGTATTTTCTGGACATAGGTAGGCAGGTTACACATATGAACTCATAGGTATAACCTATGAACTCACAGCAGTTGTGACAGCATGCATGAGACCTGTACAAGCTTAAACCAGGACATGAAGATCCCCCCCTAGCTGAGGAGCCTCTCTCTTCTTCCTTCATCCTCTCTCTTCTTTCTTCATCTGTGTGTAAATGTCACTGCTCTGCTTTGGACCCAGTGTCTTCATCCATAAGTCAAACAGATTAGTCTAGGTGAGTTCCTTCATTTCTTCCCTTTCAACTTCCATTATGTCTGTTGGCTGTTTTCAGGGTACCACTGTAATAACATCACTGACATCCATGCTGCATGATGACAAAGAATTTCCTAATCCAGAAAAGTTTGACCCTGGCCACTTTCTGGATGAGAGTGGAAACTTCAAGAAGAGTGACTACTTTGTGCCCTTCTCAACAGGTAACAGAAATTCATTTCCATTTGTACTTTGGAGGACATGATAGAATTTTAGGATCAGGTGTATGTGACTTTGCTGGGACTGGTAGAATTGCTCTTTGTATGTTATGAAGAGCACCACTTTAATGATTGTGTATTTTCTATGCATGTAATAATTCCTCTTTATTGGACCACATCAGCGAGCATTACAGACTCTAGCACAGTTTTTTCAAGTTAAGAAAGCTCCCAGGAGCTTCTCTTAGGAGTTGACATCATTTAGACTTTTCCTCGTCTGCCACAAGAGGGGTATCTAAGTCCACATGTTGAGTATCTCCTCTGTGGCATCCTTCACTCTGGGAAGGCAAGTGCCCTAGAGAATAGAGCATGCTCACGCTCTGAAAGAGACTCACTCCTGAGTTGGGGAAGCAGGGGAGTCAACAAGGCACTGTAACCTAGTTGGATTGGTGCTGTGAGAGAAGGAGTCAGGGAGGAAGTTACTCAGATCTTGCTCTTTCACACCCAAACAGGATTACTTCAAAAGGTCAGAGGGAAGTTGGCTGGCTCACAGGGAGCAAGGAAGTAAGAAAAGAAGAGGAGGCAGGGTACTGTACAGAGGAAATGAAGTACAGGAGGGGATATTTTCTGTAGATGCAGGAAGTCAGAACCTGCCAAGTAAATGCAGGTCGAGAAAGGCCTTGGGCATGTGGAAGGACACTCTGTGATTGCAGAGCTCCTAGAGTTTCCTTTACTTAGGATCCTCCACCTTGATGTTCAGTTTCAATGCTCCATTATGTGTGCTGAGTCTCTGAGCATGGATTCAATTTTACCTTTTGCTGTAGGGTTTGATTCTTATGTTGGTCCTGAAAGTGTGCAAATCGAGATGTGTATACAGAGCCCTCCCCCTTTTTCTTAAGGAATTCATTTTGGCAGGGAGGCAAGATAAGAAAGCATAGCATTCAAGCAATCCCTGCTAAGTAGAATTATGCATATGATGAGGAAACCCACAGAAGGTAAGATCCTATTGAGACACAAGGATCATAAAGAGATGTAGCACGAATCTTAAAAGGTCTTATTAATAAAATCAAACCCGGAGTCAGATATTGGGTTAAAGCTGGAAGATCAGAGAAGCAGAACAAGCCACAGCTTCCTCACCTCCCAAATTCCTCAGCTGATCCTGTTTCCTCAGACTGGAAGCCTCTGAGTCCTCATCCAAAGGAATCTCAGCTGAACTGCTGCTAAAAGCCTAAAAGCTTAACCAGGCTCTAGTTTCTGGTCTTCACACCTTATATACCTTTCTGCTTCCTGCTATTACTTCCTGGGATTAAAGGCATGAGTCACCATGCCTGGCTGTTTCCAGTGTGGCTTTGAACTCACAGAGATCCAGATGGATCTCTGCCTCTGGACTGCTAGGATTAAAGGCATGTGCTACCACTGCCTAACCTCTATGTTTAATATTATGGCTGTTCTGTTCTCTGACCCCCAGATAAGTTTATTGGGGTGCACAATATATCAACCACAAAGAGGGAAGGTCATAGCTCCTGAGGGAAGCATCAGAGCACTGCTTAGTCAAATCGGGCAGCTTGAAGTTTTCAACTTCATGGTGTCAGAGATTGGTGAAGGGAGCTGTGTCTAGAGCTGAAAGTGTGATGTGTGTCTTCTAGACTCATGCCTAACAACTCATGACTATTTACTACATACTTTGCATGACAATTCACAACACAGTAGTTCAGGGACAACTCTGTTTTTGCTATCCTCAGGAAAGCGGATGTGTGCAGGAGAAGGCCTGGCTCGGATGGAGCTGTTTTTGTTCTTCACCACCATTTTACAGAACTTTAACCTGAAGCCTCTGGTTGATGTAAAGGACATTGATACCACACCAGTTACCAATGGATTTGGCCATGTGCCCCCTTTGTACCAGGCTCGTTTTATTCCCGTGTGAAGGGCAGACTCTATACTCCCAATCTGCATCTTCTCTTCTTTGAGGGTATTGTTCATTTCATTCCTGGCACTGTGGTTGCTTTCTCTCACATTTCCCCATTCCCTTGAGATCCAGCGAATAGCAAACCTCATTAAACAGAGTTCTGAGTCAGTACGAAGTTCAACCCTTTTGTCCCCTGTATTTCATGACACTCCCATGCAATACTTATGTAGTAAGTGCTAATACTTATATGATTCAGTTACTACTATGTTTTTACTATAAAACAGCAAAATCTTTAGCATAAGACAATTCAGAGCCATCTGTCCTCTGCATATGCTGAATAAAAACTAATTTCTGGGACATTTCTCAGACTCTCTTTCTCATGGGCATAATGCAAGGAAGAAGTAAAGAAAACAAATCTCCAGAGGCTGTATTTGCTCTCAAAAAGATGTATAAATCTTTTTCTTTACTTCTTCCTTGCATTATGCCCATGAGAAAGAGAGAAAGGGACCAAGAAGAATAGGGCAGAAATGCTTTATTGACTGTTACTGGACATTTGGACTCGGACAAGAGAAACTGTATCCAAGAACAGTGTTAGGTATTGGGAATAATTCAGAGTATCAGTCATAGTGAGAGTGAATATTAGTTATTAGAGTTAATACCCCTGCTTTGGTGTTTACTGTGAACACAAAGTAGGCATAGTGAATATTGTTTTTGCTTTCTGTTTCCAACTTAAGAGTTAAACAGTAATTAATGTGTCTGTCTTGTCAATTCAAAGTTCTACATGTTTGACTAAGGAGATGGTTCAATTGATAAAGTGTTTTCTGTGGAAGCAGGAGGAATCAAATTTGATACCCAGAACCTGTGTTAAAAAAGGCAGGGCTTGCTTCTCTGGAGCTGTGGGTTGTAGTCTGGTTATCTTTTGCTTTGCATCTAGTATTCACTTATGAGTGAATACATACCATGTTTGTCCTTCTGAGTCTGGGTTACCTCACTCAGGATGATATTTTCTAGTTCCATCCATTTGTCTGCAAATTTCATGATGTCATTTTTTTTTTACTGCTGAGTAGTACTCCATTGTGTATATGTACCACATTTTCTTTATCCTTTCTTCAGTTAAGGGGCAACTAGGTTGTTTCCAGGTTCTGGCTATTACAAATAATGCTGTTATGAACATAGTTGAGCAAGTGTCCTTGTGGTATGATTGAGCATTCCTTGGGTATATGCCCAAGAGTGGTATAGCTGGGTCATGAGGTAGATTGATTCCCAATTTTCTGAGAAACTGCCATACTGATTTCCAAAGTGATTGTCCAAATTTGCAGTGCCTCCAACAGTGGAGGAATGTTCTCCTTGCTCCACACCGTCTCCAACATAAGCTATCATCAGTGTTTTTGATCTTAGCCATTCTGACAGGTGTAAATGGTATTTCAGAGTCATTTTGATTGACATTTCCCTGATGACTAAGGATGTTGAGCAATTCCTTAAATGTCTTTCAGCCATTAGAGATTCTTCTGTTGAGAATTCTCTGTTTAGCTCTTGTTGGAGCCCACTAGATTTCCTAGTGGCTGTTCCCAGCAGGACAGCATAAGAGGTTGATTGGACCGTGGGCCTGGGTACCAGGTGACTGTAACTAGCAAGGGGGAGGGCTTTGCTCCACCCCTTGGCATTGTTATAAATAGACCTTTGGAATAAAGTTCTGGGCCGGTGGATTAGGGTCCAGGCCTACCCGAGTCTCTCCTGTGTTTTCTCTCTGTTTTCTCTCCACTCTCTATTTTTAACTAACTCTTATTCTTCATTTCTCAAGAGTTCCTGAGGTAAATAAGTGTGGGGGCTGGTCTCCCACAGCTCTGTAACCCATTTTTTAATTGGATTGTTTGGTATTTTGATGTCTAGTTTCTTGAATTCTTTATATATTTTGGAGATCAGCACTTTGTCAGATGTGGGGTTGGTGAAAATCTTTTCCCATTCTGTAGACTGTCATTTAGTCTTATTGACTGTGTCCTTTGGTCTACAAAAGCTTCTCAGTTTTAGGAGGTCCTATTTATTAATGGTTGCTCTCAGTGTCTGTGCTACTGGTGTTATATTTAGGAAGTAATCTCCTGTGCCAATGTGTTCAAGACTACTTCCTACTTTCTCTTCTATCAAGTTCAGTGTAACTGGATTTATGTTGAAGTCTTTGATCCATTTGTACTTGAGTTTTGTGCATGGTGACAGATATGGATCTATTTGCAATCTTCTACATGTTGACATCCAGTTATGTGACATCCAGTTATGCCAGTACCATTTGTTGAAGATGCTTTCTTTTTTCCATTCTACAGTTTTGGCTTCTTTGTCAAAAATCAGGTGTTCATAGGTGTGTAGATTAATGTCAGTGTCTTCAATTCTATTCCATTGGTCCACATGTCAGTTTTTATGCCAGTACCAAGTTTTTATTACTGTTTTTATTACTGTAGCTCTATAGTAGAGCTTGAGGTCAGGGATGGTGCTAGCTAACAAGGAGGACCCTAAGAGGGATGCATGGATCACCCTGTGAAGGAGAAATAGAGATCTTCATGAGCAAAATGGGGGTTGGGGGGCAATGGAGGGTAGGGGATAGGGGATGAGAACATAAGGTAATGGGATATTTGAGCTGGAACAGGGACAGAGTGGGAGATCAAGGAAAGAGATACCACGATAGAGGGAGATGGGAATAGGGAGAAACAGGATGCTAGGGAAGTTCCCAGGAATCTACAATGATGACCCCACCTTAGACTACTAGCAATAGTGTAGAGGGTGCCTGAACTGACCTACTCCGGTAATCAGATTGGTGAATACCCTAACTGTTATCGTAGAGCCTTCATCCAGTAACTGATGGAAGCAGATGCAGAGATTCATGGCTGGGTGCCAGGCCGAGCTCCAGGGGTCCAGTCAATGAGAGAGAAGAGGGATTCTATGAGCAAGGGACATCAAGATCATGATGGGGAAATGTACAGAGATGACCAGGCCAAACTAGTGGGAACTCATGAACTGTGGATCAATAGCTGTGGAACCCCCATGGGACTAGACTAGGCCCTCTGTGTAGGCGAGACAGTTGTTTAGCTTAAACTGTTTAGGGGGCCCACTGACAGTGGGATCAGGATCAGTCCCTGGTGCATGAGTGGGCTTTTTGGAGCCCAGTGCCTATGGTGGGACACCTTGCACAGCCTTGGTGCAGGGGGAGGGGCTTGAACCTGCCTCAAACTGAATGTACCAGGTTCTGCTGACTCCCCATGGGAGGCCTTGCCTTGGAGGAGGTGGAAATGGTGGATGGGTTGTGGGGGGAAAGTTGGGGAGCAAGAGGAGGGATGAGAGGGGGATCTGTGGTTGGTATATAAAATGAATAGAAAATTTCTTAATTAAAAACAAAAGGCAGGGCTTGGTGATGCATGCTTGTAATCGTAGTGCTGAGAGGAAGAGACCGGAGGGTCCCTGGGCCTTGTTGGCTAGTTAGCCTAACTTACTTATAAGTTCCAAGACAGTCAGAGACCAGGTTTAAAAACAAAACAAAACATGGTTGATGATACTTGATGATGTCTGAGATTGCCCTCTGGCTTCTACATGCAAATGAACACACACAAAAAACTGTGCATGAACACATACTTAGAAATTCTCAGTGCTGGTGTGGCATGTAGTTCACTTGGCAGAGTGCTGTGTGGTATGCACCAGGATCTGGGTTTGAGCTCCAGTGTTGCTTAAAACTGAGGTGGTGGCACATTCCTGCTATCTCAGCTCTTAGGAGGTAGAAAGGAGACCAGAATCTCAAGGTCATCCTTGGCTACATAGCATAATTGAGGCCAGCCTGGGCTATATGAGACTTTGTCTCAAAAAAAGTTCTGAATTTTATCCTTTTGTTCCCAAACAAGAACAAAATTCCTAGAAACCTTCACCACATTCTATTTTTTTAAACTTCTACAACATTATTTTGCACTCAGCATAGATCTGATGGCACTAAAATCATTAGCCTCTTTCCATTGCTAGTCCATAGACATCTAAATTCCTCATGCATGTTGCATTCTAGTGGTGCTTTCCTTTCCTTTTTCTTGAGACTTATGATATGAAAATCACATCACCTATTAAGATCTTTCCTAATATCTTCCAGAGAAAGAAATTTCTTGGCACACACTTGCAAGATAACATGTATGTGTAGATGTACACATGCATATCTATTCATGGTCTCATCAGAGGAGTTTCTTTGTCCAGTGGATGGTGGTTAACACAGAAACCCACAATTGGTCGAAATAATAAGTGACTCTGAAACAAATGGGACATCTATATCACATGTGACCATTCACTGGGTCACACCTTTAAAAAAAGTAACTCTCCCTCTCTCAGCAGCTATCAGTTGCCAATAGCTCCTTGGCTAGTGGTGAGAGTTGAGTACCACCTCCCCACTTCATACTGGGAATTTGTCCGGCTTGAGATTGCACAGATCTTGTGCATGCTGCCACAACTGCTGTAAGTTAATATGTGCAGCTGCCCTGCTGTGTCTGAAAAACACTGTTTTCCTGTCATTATTCACAGCCTTTGGCTCTTATAATCTTTCCACAATCATCCCTGAATCTTGGGGAGGAGGTGGGTATGACACAAATGTCCAATTTGGTCTTTGTGTTAATCAACTTCTAACGAAAACAGAAGCTTTTTTGATGAGGGTTGACAGATGCACTAACTTACAGATACGAAGATAAATCTTTAGGAGTCAGTTTAAGAGGGCTGAAATCAATAAAATAGAAATAGAGAGCAATACAAAGTATCAATGAAACAAAGAGTTGGTTCTTTGACAAAATCAGTAGGCTAGAGAAGCCTTTATCCAAACTAACTAAAAGGCAGAGACAGAATATTCAAATTAACAAAATCAGAAATGAAAAGGGAGACATATCAACAGACACTGAGGAAATCTAGAGAATCATTAGGTCTACTTCAAAAAAACCTGTACTCCACAAAATTGAAAAAAATCTAAAAGAAATGGACAATTCTCTTGATATACACCACTTACCAAAGTTAAATCAAGATTAGATAAAACAACTGAAATATACCTATAAACCCTAAGCAAATAGAAGCAGTCATTAAAAGTCTCCCAACCAAAAAAAGCCCAGGGCCAGATGAGTTCAGTGCAGAATTCTATCAGACTTTCAAAGAAGGGGTACTACCAATACTCCTCAAAATACTGCACCAAATATGAACATTGCCAAATTCATTTCATGAGGCTACATTTACCCTGATACCCAAACCACATGAAGACTCAACAAAGAATGTGAATTAAAGATCAATTTCACTCATGAACATTGATACAAAAATACTCAATAAAGTAACCACAAACCAAATCCAAGAACACATTAGAAAGATAACCACCACAAATAGGCTTCATCTCAGAGATACAGGGGTGGTTCAACATATGAAAAACTGTCAATGTAACCCACCATATAAACAAACTGAAAGGAAAAAAACCACATGATCATCTCATTAGATGCTGAAAAAGCCTTTGACAAATTCCAACACCTCTTCATGATAAAAGTCTTGGAGAGATCAGGGAAACAAGGAACATACCTAAACATAATAAAGGCAATATACAGCAAGCCAACAGCTAACATCAAATTAAATGGAGAGAAATTTAAAGCAATTCCACTAAAATCAGAGACAAGACAAGGCTGTCCATTCTCTCCATACCTCTTCAATATAGTACTTGAAGTTTAACTAGAGCAATAAGACAATTAAAGGAGCTCAAGGAGATACAAATTGGAAAGAA
The DNA here is from genome assembly GCA_902168325.1 of Peromyscus nudipes. NCBI lineage: Eukaryota > Metazoa > Chordata > Mammalia > Rodentia > Cricetidae > Peromyscus > Peromyscus nudipes. Next base: position 47,076 of record CABHPH010150458.1, read on the forward strand.
AGAAGTCAAAGTATCACTATTTGCAGATGATATGATAAGAGACCCCAAAAATTCTACCAGGGAACTCCTACAGCTGGTAAACACCTTCAGTGAAGTGGCTGGATGCAAAATAATAATAAAAAATAGCCCTCCTTTATACAAATGATAAATGGGCTGAGAAAGAAATTAGGAAAACAATACCCTTCACAAGAGCCACAAATAATATAAAACATCTTGGTGTAACTCTAACCAAGCAATTGAAAGACCTGTATTGCAAGAACTTCAAGTCTTTGAAAAAAGAAATTGAAGATATCAGAAGATGCAGAGATCTCCCATGCTTGTGGATCAGTAGGATTAACATAGTAAAAGTGGTCATCTTACCAAAAACAATCTACAGTTTCAGCACAATTCCCATCAAAATTCTAACACAATTCTTTTTTTTTTTTTTTTTTTTGGTTTTTCGAGACATGGTTTCTCTGTGTAGCTTTGCGCCTTTCCTGGAACTCACATGGTAGTCCAGGCTGGCCTCGAACTCACAGAGATCCACCTGGCTCTGCCTCC